>JAGWCC010001525.1:0-17500 GCA_022651775.1 Drusus annulatus | reverse complement strand
TGAATGTGTACCTTCCTGGGATTTTTCAGTGAGGTTACGATTGTGCAACACTTTAACTTGCTTGTCACAAAAGGCTAATAGCTGTTCAACACTGTTTTTCCATCAGGCAGCTTCTCGGGGTAGACTCGTCGCTATGGCGGAGGAGTTGTAGCCGGTTCGTCCATTTTGGACGCAATCTTTTTTCACTTTTTTCGCCTCTTTCAGGCGTAATCCTCTTTTTCTTTTGGTCCATTTTTGGACGTAATATGTTTTCACTTTGGTCCCTTTTGGACATACATATTTATTTTGTTTTGTAGAGAAAACTGCCAGCTGCGTATCGATGCGGCCGGCTTGGCGCGCCGTTTGGACGGCACTTCACCAATAGGAGCGGGGCAGTTGGGCGCTCAGTTCTTCTGTAGAAAGCCCCCTTTTTGTAAGAAGGGTGCTCTCATCTCGTACCGTGGCGGTGTCGCAGGGCCGTGTTTTGTTAGCCGTGAGGGCTTCTACCCTTTGCGTGGCTGCGTCCATGCGGGCCGCTGACGTCACGCCGGGCGAGTCAATAACAAAAAATGTTTTTTGCCACTGTTACCGCGCACTGATAACTTCACGCGCTGTGACGTATTGTTCGTCAAACGCGTTCCACTGGTCCCGCGTATTTGAAGAGCCGCAAAGCGAGTCTCCTCCGGAGGCTTCCTCCCAGCTCAATCCACGCAGTAAGTGATTTACCTTACCTTGATTCTTTTCCTATTCAGAGTTCATTGCCATTTTTCCTTGTATTTCTTTGTATGTCTATGTATGTGTATTTTTATCATCGTAAATTCCAATAATTAAATTCCAATAATTAGCTTAGTCTCTTGCCAATTCGTAATATCTGTATCTAATAATAATATTGTCGCTCGTATAGTTTCAAATCAGCAGCGCTTCACCTACCAGCCCCGTTAGCCGCCATTACTAGCTTTCACTTTCTGAGAATTAAATACTCACCGCAAGCCGGGTTTTTCCAGGAATTTTAACAACCGCGTCACACCCGTTGCCACCCGCTTATCTTTAACTTTCTCTTTCTTACCGTTATAACTATGAATACTCCCGTATATGGATTCGAGATGAACCTGGCGGCATTTATGCGCCAGGATCGACAAAGATCTCTCTCCTCGGAGGAGAAAGCTCACCTTAACATGCTGGTCCGGCAGGAGTACTCCTCCCAAAACCATAGGTCCCCTTCTCCAGAACCAGGCTGCCCCCATTTCGCGGAATCCGCTATGGAGGAAGCATATTCGTCGACTGATTCCGAGTCCGCCTACTCAATCGTTAGGCGCAAACGTGGCCGAGCCCACTCCGGAGGTACGCTTACCCACGCCAGTCCCCGACCAATTCGCCCCTTTCTTCGCCGAGGGGCATAAGAAGTCAAATGTTCTATCAGCGCCGTCCGTGAATAGACGCTCTCCGTCATGACCCCCCTACCTTGCGGGGAGCCGTTTTCCCCTCTAAGGTCTAACTCGCCTGTAGCTAGTACCTCAGCAGGTCAGAAGGCAGCCTTCCGCTGCCTACTAGAAAATTCAGAATCCCTCCGATTGTTCTTCACCAGAAGACAGAGACCACAGCCCTATTCCGTTCCTTGAGGACAAAGGGATAGATTTTTCCGCCAAAACAGCGGGAAATACCTGCACCTGTTAGTCAAAACTCCACGCGAACATTCTAGCATCACCAGGATGCTATTAGCAAAAGAAAATAGAGAGCATCACTCTTACCGACTCCCCGAGGGGGATAAACCACTAAAAGTAGTGATCAGGGGTATTCCAGAGGATATACACCCTGACGAGATTAAGGCTGAGCTCGCCTTAAAATTCCCGGTGATCGCCGTTCACCGGATGAAATCGGGTCGTTCAAGCAACCGATTCCCTTAGTGATGGTCACTCTGACCAAGAACGACGAAGGAAAGAAAGATCTTCTCAGATCTTCCATGCGGTCCCTCCATCTGAGGATCAATGTAAAGTCACTTCGGAACAAATCTAGAACGGGTCAGTGCTTCCGTTGTCAGCTCCACGGCCATTCGGCAAACTGCTGCCACGGCCAGGAAAGATGCGTGCGGTGTGCCGGACCCACCGAGCTTCAGAATGTCTAAACCGAGAGACACGCCGGCCAAGTGCGCCCTCTGTGAGGGCCCGCACACAACCAACTACAAGGTTGCCCGTCATGGCCTGCTCCGCAGCAATCCGTTAACCGTTACAACAACAACAGATATTATCCCCGCAGACAGTTAGAAAGGCCCACCAATGATTTTTCCCGGCCGCCACCCCCCTACAAAGTCAGCCCGCGTCGTACGCTAACGCCGCGCGGTCAATCTACCACCAGCAAGAGTCAATCCCCACACCCTCATGGCCCGCGCCTCATTTCTACAGACACCAACCGGCATCTTCTTCTAACCAAAACAGACGGCCAGTGCAATCCGCAGCTCCCAGCCAACAATACCGGCTGGAACGCCGCCCAGAATCTCCGCAAGCGTCGCAGAGCGCCTCCGCTCCCCACCTCCTACCCCCCCCGACCAGGGCTAGCGATCTTCAATCGCTCATCAGACAAGCAACCACGGCGATTCAATTCATTATCCAAAAATGCCGCAAAAGAGAGTTGAGCAAAAATTCAGTCCTTCATAAGTCAATACAATGGGTAGACAACGCTCAGATGATTCAAACTTGCAGACCGCTTACTGGAATACCAACGGCACAGTTCTAGCGTTCCGAGGAGAAATAATGAAATTTCTTCGCGACTATAATCTGAACGTACTCATGATAAACGAAACGTGGCTAAAGCCGAAAGCAAAAGAATTTTAAATTCCTAATTATAGTGTTTATCGGAACGACAGGGTGGCAATAGAGCCGGAGGCACAGCAATTCTAGTAAAAGCAACATAGATCATTGTCTAGCTCATTCATTCTCTGCTTGAAAACATCGAATCTACCGCGGTCAAAATAAAAAACCATCAGGGACACTTAAATTCATTTCTGTGTACTGTCCACCAAGGCGAACTATAATTCCTTCACAGACTAGACTCACTTCTCATAGAGAACGTCCCCACTATAATAGCCGGGGACCTTGTAAACACGGCTCCTGGCACAGCAGGCACGATAACCAGAAGGTAGAGATCTTGCCAAGTACGCTCTCTCACCAGACCAATTGCAATTGACGCCCCGGACGTTCCTACATTGTATCCCAGCACCAGGCACCCCGATGTCATAGACATAGTAATTTTAAAGGACACTAGCCACTTGCACTCCCCTAAAGGTTTTAAACGACTTAGCATCCGACCACAATCCCGTCCTTCTAACTCTCACGGGAGGTTCAAACCCTCTTGTTCCGAATCAGCCTTCCAGAACCAAAATCAAATGGCCTAAACTCAACGAACTTTTAAATAAAAACATAAAAGTGCCTACCTCAATTCCCGATAAAAGAAAGTCTAAATAACCCCACTACGAATCTCATCAGTTCTATCAAATCTTGTATTAAAGAAGGGCTTTCCGTTGAAATACCCAACGACACTGTTCGACAAAGGTATCCCCGAAGAGATCAAAAGATCTGATTAGGGAGAAAAAACCTCATCCGCAAGGAATGGCAAAAAGGATTGCAACTATAGTAAATGCACTATAATCGCCTTTCCCGCCAAGTGAGAGACGCTCTCAGCGAATTCAAGAAATGAGCGTTGGCACGGGTATTTCTTCCCTAAGAAAACGATAGAGATGCTTACTGGAAGCTCTCCACCAAAGCCCTCAGACGCCCTAAGACACGAATATCCCTCTTCAGGACCGAACGGAACTACAGTCTACTCGAAAGCTACATTGATAAGGCCGAAGCCTTCGCGGATAACCTCGAAATTCAATTCTCTCCGAACAAAGATCACGACGACCTAACTTCCGTTTCAACGGTAGATTCGACAGTAAATTCAATTATCAATACCGAATCCGACGATTCGCCCATTAAGCATTCGACTCCAGAAGAAATTAAGAAAATAATAAAATCACTAAAAATTAAAAAAAGCGGCCGGTCCTGACGGCATTTCAAACAAAGTCATCAAAATCTCTCAAACAAAGGCATCTGCGCCATCCACAGCAGCCATCTGCAACGCATCACTGAGACTTCGCTGCTTTCCGAAAGAGTTCAAACAAGCAAGCGTCATTCTCATTCCGAAACCAGGTAAAGATCCTCTCTTAACAGAAACCACCGTCCGATCAGTCTTCTTCCCTGTCACAGGAAAATTCTTGAAAAATTAATCCTAGTACGACTAAAATCATTCATTCAGGAAAATAAAATCTTGCCGGACTTTCAACATGGCTTCAGAGCTGGCCATTCAACATCACATCAACTCCCTCCAGTGGTCGAACACATCGCGGAAGGTTTCAACATCAAGAAAAAGACAGTCATACTTTCGCTGGACGTTAGCAAAGCTTTCGACAAAGTATGGCACAACGGCCTTCTCTTTAAAATGTACATCTTAGGCTTCCCGATCAAATTCATTCAAATCATTCACAGTTATTTGACAGATCGTACCTTTAGGGTAAAATTAGATGAAATCTTCTCTTCAATACGTCTGATAACAGCCGGGGTCGCTCAAGGCGGTCTACTATCTCCGACCTTTACAGTGTATTTTCCAGCGATATACCAAAACCGATAGACCACAACGTGTTAATTACCCAGTACGCCGACGACACTAATGTCATATCAAAGCTCAACTGTCGCGACCACTGCTACAAGTCGCGTTCAGCGTCAGGCCATTCTCATACAAGAATGGTGCAAAAAGTGGAGAATATCAATAATCCCACCAAAGTGCTGCTACAGTTTTCACAAAAAAACTGTACAAACAGCCCCGAACATTAAACTGTTTGGGGAAAAAGTTCCATGGGAAAAATCAATCAAATACCTCAGGTAATTTTAGACTCAAAACTTACGTGGAACGATCACATAAACTCAAAAGTGAAATCTGCAAACAAAGTGATATCTGCACTCTATCCCATGCTAGGCAGAAAAAGTCGATTATCAACAGACAATAAACTACTACTCTACAAGACAACCATAAGGACAGGTTTTTCATACGCCGCACCCATTTGGGGACACGCAGCTAAAAACACACATAAATAAACTTCAAACCCTGCAAAACAAGGCCATTCGACTCGCGTTGGGTGCGCCCAAGTGGATCAGGGTTTCCACTCTACACAAAAGACTCAAACATTCCTCTGATAAAGGATTTATTCGTAACACATTCTGAAAAATTTTATGCCAGCCTTGCCGGTCATGAAAACCCGACCATAAATTCTCTCGCTAAATATAGCGAGAATGAAAACTTTAAGTACAAAAAGCCTAAGATAATCCTCCGCAAGGAGTGACACCCTGTCCAAGTGGCAGTTAAATTGTTATATATTTTTTATTATATGTATGTCTATAAATATTTTATGTCTATGTAGTTTATTTTATCAAAATAGTTTATTTATCGAATTATAGTATGTAGTATTAATATTATGTTTATGTATATGTCTTTCGGACACTCCCTTACAGTAAAAATAAAAAATAAAATCCAAGTAAAGCATCATTTTGATATTCCCTTATGAATATGTTAGAGTCAGTAAACTTTTAGTTTAGGAACTCTGTGTATGAAGAAGATCAAAATCAAAAATCTGCTCACTCCCCACTGAATTGAGACACTTGTAACACAGGCGTTCGTCTCTCCTTTTGCCATCGCTTGTGAACACTTTTCTCTCGGAACACTTGGCACTCGCGATTTTTGTAGAAGTTTTGACCATAGCGCACAGTTCACTTTTTACCGCACTTTCTTCATTGCGATCACTTTGGGCGAGCACTTGCTTCGCGGCGAGCGCGCGGCGACCGGGTACTGTCCACTAATCCCAATCTGGGAGTCACATTTATAAACCCCTTGAGAAAGGCGGATAGTTCTCGGATTGTTTTCCACATCGCGACATTTTTGCCGATCACGGCGGAAAACTTGTGGCGTTTTCGCCCACGCACTTGGATACTAATTGTTTTTCCACATCGCTAGATTTTATTCCGATCGCGGCGGAAAACTTGTGGCGTTTTTCGCCCACACACTTTTGACACTATCACTTTTGACAGTGGCACTTTTAATTGTTTTCCACATCGCGAGATTTATTCCGATCGCGGCGGAAAACCGGTGGCGTTTTCGCCCACACACTTTGACACTATCACTTTTGACAGTGGCACTTTTGACGGTGAAGCACTTGTAGTATTTTTTTTCACTTTTTAATACTTCACCGCCATTATCCGGGCGGCCGCTCTGCAGGTATGTACGCGTGTACCCGACAATTTGTGAGAGCGAGTCCGCTCTATTGTTGACCCTGTCTTGGGTCTGTCGTGCCGTTTCGTCCGCTGTAAGACGACTCGGGAATGTTGCGTATGCACTATTCGCAGTTGGTATTTGATCCATCATCTGCGTATATGTGGTTCCCGGCTGATATTCCCGGGTGTAAGGGGCGGTAGGTATATTTTTTACAGCTCCCTGGTTCGATGATTGAGGCTGCAGAGGAGGTATCGGGCCGCATCGCAACGTGGGATGCTGCTGGCTGACACTCTGCGTCATGTGTGTCACTTTTGTGTGACACTCTGAGTAACACCTTGTGTGTCACCTTTGTTTGACACCTTGCGTGTCAGTGGCGTAGACTTGAGGCTGCAGAGGGGGTGTTTTTCCGTGCATCGCATCGTGGGATGCTACGGGCCGGTACTCTGCGCCGAGCGTGGCGCCTTCCAGGCGCCTTTGCTTTTCAAATGCGCCGATTTGAGGCTGCAGAGGTATCGGGCCGCGTATCGCAACGTGGGATGCTGCGGGCTGACACTCTGCGCCGTGTGTGTCACTTTGTGTGACACTCTGGGTAACACCAATGTGTCACCTTCTTTGACACCTTGCGTGTCCGTGGCGTCGACTCGAAGGCTGCAGAGGGATGTTTGTCCGTGCATCACATCGTGGGATGCTACGGGCCGGTACTCTGCGCCGAGCGTGGCGCCTTCCAGGCGCCTTGCTTGTCAAAGGCGCCGATTTGAAGGAACTGCAGAGGGGGCTATTTTTACCCATTCTGCGTATGGCGCGCCGTTTCGTCCAACCTAGGACGAGACGAGAAATTCGCACATGTTGTACCCGGCTGATACTCCGGTGTAAAAGGGGCGGTAGGTATTTCCGCGGCCCTCTGGTTTGATGTTTGAGTAGGCTGGAACGGCTGATGTGCTGGTCCCAGACTCTCCTTGTTGATAGCGCCTTGTGTAGCACTTTGTGAGGCGCCTTGAGCGGCACTCTGTGTGCTGATATAAGGCTGCAGTCGCGTCGATCCTCCTGGCCCGTGAGTTGTGGAAGGCTTCGACCACAAACACGGCGATTTGCGAGGATCCGCTCTGCAATTGACCCATTCTTGGGCTTGGCGCGCCGTTTCGTCCTTCGTGGTACGACACGGGAATCCGCGCATGTATCTTCGCAGTAGGTATTTTACCTAATATCTGCGTGTAGGTACATCCCTCCGGCTCATACTCCGGTGTTAAAGAGGCGGTACTTATTTCCGCGGCCTCCTGATTTTTGATGGTTCCCGGCTCATACTCCGGAGTTAAAGGGAGCGGTAGGTATTTCCGCGGCTCCTTGATTTGTCATCTGAGTAGGCTGGTACGGCTGATGTGCTGGTCCCAGGCTCTCGATGTTGATTGTTCCCGGCTCATACTCCGGTGTTAAAGGAGCGGTAGGTATTTCCGCGGCTCCTTGATTTGTCATCTGAGCAGGCTGGTACGGCTGATGTGCTGGTCCCAGACTCCCGATGTTGGTGCTTGTTGAGGCACCTCTTGTAGCACCTTTGTGGGGCGCCTTGCACCCTGGCGCCCTGTGTGCTGATGTGAGGCTGCAGAGGGGTTGTACGGCTTTGCATCGTCGTCACGAATGCTGCGGGCCGGTACTCTGCGCCTTGATGGTCGCCTTTGTATGGCGCCTGGAGTGACTCCTTGTTGAAGTCCTCGGATGAAGTCGTTGTCGGCTTCCTTCGTGATGCAGTGTGGCGGCACGGTGGCAGACTCCCTGTTTGCGGTGAATTCAGGTCGCGGAGTCTGCTGTAATGAGGCGATAAAGGGCCTCCTGCAGCTTCTGGTTGCGCTCTCATCTCGTAACTCACGTCGTAACTGTCTGATTCTGTCAGCAGTTGCGGCTTCGCTGTCCGACGATGTATCGTGGCTGGCCGTGAGGCGGGAGAGGCGTCAGAAGGTGCGATTTGCTCAGCAGCCTGGGAGGCAGCCCGGGCCCGAGCTGCCGCGGCAGCCCGACGAGGTAGGCGGCTGGGCGTTGGCCCCAATCAGGGGGCGCAGTGCTGCTGGCGGTTTGAGAATCTTCCTCAGCGGGTGCAGATCCCTCCGGGGTGCTCTTTTCCTGAGCGTAGTGTTGGTGACATCTTGGCTGCTGATGAAGACGAGATGATCCTGAATCGAAGGACCACAATGTACCAGACGTTTTGTCAGCACATTGACTATAAAATTTTGAGGGGCCAGTTTCTTCAAGTCAATCAGCGAAGCGAGGCCTGGGTCGGTTGCAGCAAGTCGAGAAGTTCAAAGGCGGGAGAAGGCGGATGGTCCAAGGAAAAGCAGTCAAACGAAGTTGTAGGGGTCCAGGCAGGGAAGAAGGTCAGAAGCGTAGAGTCAGGAGAGATGATGTCGGTAGAGATGCTGGGAGTATTCTACTTTGGACCGGTTTGGGCCCTGTATTTATATCCCCAGCTTATCCGCTGGACTGGGATTCCGAGCCGCTCAAAACGCCGGTTTCTTGCGAGTTCTCTCTTTGAAGCTCGTAGCTCCCATAGCATTTTTTCTAGCGGGAAGGCAAAATATACCAACATCAGCTCTCTTTATGACCTTTCGTTTCCAATAAACCACTTCTTCCCAGCATTTTTTATTAATCTCAAAGTTTACAATTTACAAATTACTAGGGGGGTTACATAAGGGGTGGTGGTACATGTTTTTTGTCTTATAACTACTTAATTAACATAATTTACAACTTTTTATTTTATACAATTATGTAGCAGTAGAATTCAACCGTCAGATCTGTGTACTTTTTTATTTATCGTACCGATGACTGAATTCCCGCAAATCTAGTTTACAAATTAATACCTAACCATAATTACGCAACAATAAGATTTTGAAATACGCCGAATCTCTGCCTAGCGCTCATTGGCTACGGATCGGTCCATTGATCAGGCGTCCAGCCTCTAAGAGAGGGATGCGGCGTAAATACTGCCAGCCTAGTAAATCGTTTGACAAACGGCCGGTAGAGGCGCCATAAGCTCTCGGCCGTCGCCGAAAATATCTTTGAGCTCTCCTCTACGTGATACATAGTATTCAAATGTCAAAAGTGCGGGCGGCCATTGCTCTGGACGGGTAGGTATTATGGGGTTTCAAAACCGCGGTCCGCCGCCCGCCGACATTTTGTTTTCGCAGCTGTTATTTTTTGGGGGGCCCCCCGTGGAGGGCGCTTCACGAGTGTGCTCTTAAAGCCCCATCCCGGGCCCAAAGCCTCCGGGGCCCTTTGGGGCAGGGGGTTCTTCCCCCCGGGGGGCCCTTTCCTCCCCCTTGGGGGGCCGGGTTTTGGGGGCCTTGCCCCGTCGACTTGCGGGAAATCTTTTCGGCCCTTTTGAAAATCGGGGAATTTTTTTTTATTTTTTGGATTTTTTTTCCTAACTCTTGGGGGTTTAAATGCCCCCAAACTCCCCATTTGTTTTTAAAATTTTTTTTGGGTTTTTTTACACGGGGTTTTAATTTCTTTTTTCTTAGGGGAAAATTTTTTAAAAATAAAAAAATAAAAAGAAAAAACTTCATTTTTTTCTTTTGAAAGAAAAAAAATTTGATGGTTTAAAAAAATTTTTTTTTAAAAAAAAGCATCCTTTTCCATTTTGGGGTTTTGGGGGATGTCGTGGATTTTGGAAGGGTTTTTTTGGTTTAAAGGGTCCCACCATTTCCCCCTTTTGGGGGGGCCCGGGAATTGCCGGAAAAGCGCAAATTGGGGCCCCCGGGTCCCGTTTTCGCTTTGGGGGGGAGGGGGGGCCCAAAGGGGGCAATCCCGCTCCGGGGGGTTTTAGGCCTTTTCCCTTTTTGCAAAATAAATTTCTTTGGGGGGTTTTGGGGAAAAGCCCCCCCCCCCAAAAATTTTTTTATTTTAAATTTTTTTTATTTTTTTTTTAAAATTTTTCCCCCTTTTTTGGGGGGTTGGGGCCCCTTTTTGGGGGAAAAATTTTTCCGGGGGGGGAATTTTGTTTTAAATTTGTTTTTTTTTCCGTTTTGTGTTAACCCCTTTAGGGGCCCCTTTTTTAAATTTTTTTTGATATTGGTAAAAAAAAGGGGGGTTTGGGGGTGGGAAAGGGGTTTTATTCATTTTTCCCGGGAAACAAAATTTTAAAAGATGGGGGATTGGGGTTTGGTTGGTTGGTTTTTGCGCTCTTGGTTTTCTTTGAAGGATGGAATCGTGAGAGTGCGGAGCGATATCATTGGTCGCTCGGAGAGTGAGTCATCGGCGGCGCGTGCGCAATAAGCCGTTCTACGCTTTAGAGAATAGTTTAATTTTATATAACTTTATATTTTTTTTTCTCTTTGTAATTTTTTTATTTTTTTTATCATTATTATTTTATTTTTTTTCTCGTTGTTATTTTATTTTATTTTTTTCATATAGATCGATTGAAAGATAAGGTATTTCTGTCTGCCGGTTGATGTAGCGTATCGTATCGTATTGTTGTATGCGTATTTACGAATTCGAACACATTATGTCGTACGAAACAAACAAGCAACGGGAAGAACAAAACATAAAAAAAAGAAGAAGATGACGACGTTATTCGAGTGTCGTTATCGTTTTCTTTACCTTTTTTTTTTCGGTCCGCACAGTTGCACACAATGGCCCGCCGGCAATGCGGGAAGGGGGCCTGCGCCGGTTATGCCGGAGCGCATATAAAAGCGCTTTTCAGGCCAAAATTTTATCATCTCATTCTGCTTTCAACCTCGATAGCGTAAACATCTCCTGCACTTACGGCAGCTTATTTACGATACCGATTTCTGTTATCAGATTTTTTGCTTTCAATATTCGCTCCTTATCTGCCCAGGCGGGTATTCTGCAATTATTGTATTATTATTCGTACATATTTATAAAAAAAGTGATATATCAGTGCCAGGTTATACGAAGTGTTTTTGCCTCAGGGAGGTTTTTCACTTTGTGACCAGGACCGTGTGTCGTTGGTGAAGTGTGTTAATTCAATTCAATCAGTTCAATTCAAGTTCAATCAAGTCTAATCTAATTTCAAAATTCAAAATTCAGTGTTTGTGTCGTGCGTCAAGCCCAGTTCAGCCGTCGAAAGCAGCTCCACCGCAAAGCGAGTCTCCTCCGGAGGCTTCCTCCCAGCTCCAATCCACGCAGTAAGTGATTTACCTTACCTTGATTCTTTTCCTATTCAGAGTTCATTGCCATTTTTCCTTGTATTTCTTTGTATGTCTATGTATGTGTATTTTTATCATCGTAAATTCCAATAATTAAATTCCAATAATTAGCTTAGTCTCTTGCCAATTCGTAATATCTGTATCTAATAATAATATTGTCGCTCGTATAGTTTCAAATCAGCAGCGCTTCACCTACCAGCCCCGTTAGCCGCCATTACTAGCTTTCACTTTCTGAGAATTAAATACTCACCGCAAGCCGGGTTTTTTCCAGGAATTTTAACAACCGCGTCACACCCGTTGCCACCCGCTTATCTTTAACTTTCTCTTTCTTACCGTTATAACTATGAATACTCCCGTATATGGATTCGAGATGAACCTGGCGGCATTTATGCACGCCAGGATCGACAAAGATCTCTCCTCGGAGGAGAAAGCTCACCTTAACATGCTGGTCCGGCAGGAGTACTCCTCCCAAAGCCATAGGTCCCCTTCTCCAGAACCAGGCTGCCCCCATTTCGCGGAATCCGCTATGGAGGAAGCATATTCGTCGACTGATTCCGAGTCCGCCTACTCAATCGTTAGGCGCAAACGTGGCCGAGCCCACTCCGGAGGTACGCTTACCCCACGCCAGTCCCCGACCAATTCGCCCCTTTCTTCGCCGAGGCATAAGAAGTCAAATGTTCTATCAGCGCCGTCCGTGAATAGACGCTCTCCGTCGCCGGCCCCCTACCTTGCAGGGAACCGTTTTTCCCCTCTAAGGTCTAACTCGCCTGTAGCTAGTACCTCAGCAGGTCCAGAAGAGCAGCCTTCCGCTGCACCTACTAGAAAATTCAGAATCCCTCCGATTGTTCTTCACCAGAAGACAGAGACCACGGCCCTATTCCGTTCCCTTGAGGACAAAGGGATAGATTTTTCCGCCAAAAACAGCGGGAAATACCTGCACCTGTTAGTCAAAACTCCACGCGAACATTCTAGCATCACCAGGATGCTAATAGCAAAGAAAATAGAGCATCACTCTTACCGACTCCCCGAGGATAAACCACTAAAAGTAGTGATCAGGGGTATTCCAGAGGATATACACCCTGACGAGATTAAGGCTGAGCTCGCCTTAAAATTCCCGGTGATCGCCGTTCACCGGATGAAATCGGGTCGTTCCAAGCAACCGATTCCCTTAGTGATGGTCACTCTGACCAAGAACGACGAAGGAAAGAAGATCTTCTCAGATCTTCATACGGTCCTCCATCTGAGGATCAATGTAGAATCACTTCGGAACAAATCTAGAACGGGTCAGTGCTTCCGTTGTCAGCTCCACGGCCATTCGGCAAACTGCTGCCACGGCCAGGAAAGATGCGTGCGGTGTGCCGGACCCCACCGAGCTTCAGAATGTCCTAAACCGAGAGACACGCCGGCCAAGTGCGCCCTCTGTGAGGGCCCGCACACGGCCAACTACAAAGGTTGCCCGTCATGGCCTGCTCCGCAGCAATCCGTTAACCGTTACAACAACAACAGATATTATCCCCGCAGACAGTTAGAAAGGCCCACCAATGATTTTTCCCGGCCGCCACCCCCCCTACAAAGTCAGCCGCGCACGTCGTACGCTAACGCCGCGCGGTCCAATCTGCCGCAGCAGAGTCAATCCCCCGCCTCATGGCCCGCGCCTCATTTCTACAGACACCAACCGGCATCTTCTTCTAACCAAAACAGACGGCCAGTGCAATCCGCAGCTCCCAGCCAACAATACCGGCTGGAACGCCGCCCAGAATCTCCGCAAGCGTCGCAGAGCGCCTCCGCTCCCCCCCCTCCTACCCCCCCGACCAGGGCTAGCGATCTTCAATCGCTCATCGAACAAGCCACGGCGATTCAATTCATTATCCAAAATGCCACCAAAGAGTTGAGCAAAATTCAGTCCTTCATAAGTCAATACAATGGGTAGACAACGCTCAGATGATTCAAACTTGCAGACCGCTTACTGGAATGCCAACGGCACAGTTCTAGCGTTCCGAGGAGAAATAATAGAATTTCTTCGCGACTATAATCTAGACGTACTCATGATAAACGAAACGTGGCTAAAGCCAGCAAAGAATTTTAGAATTCCTAATTATAGTGTTTATCGGAACGACAGAATTGGCAATAGAGCCGGAGGCACAGCAATTCTAGTAAAAAGCAACATAGATCATTGTCTAGCTCATTCATTCTCTAGCGAAAACATCGAATCTACCGCGGTCAAAATAAAAACTTCATCAGGGACACTTAAATTCATTTCTGTGTACTGTCCACCAAGGCGAACTATAATTCCTTCTGAACTAGACTCACTTCTCATAGAGAACGTCCCCACTATAATAGCCGGGGACCTTAACGCCAAACACGGCTCCTGGCACAGCAGGCACGATAACCAGAAAGGTAGAGATCTTGCCAAGTACGCTCTCACCAGACCAATTGCAATTGACGCCCCGGACGTTCCTACATTGTATCCCAGCACCGGGCACCCCGATGTCATAGACATAGTAATTTTAAAGGACACTAGCCACTTGCACTCCCTAAGAGTTTTAAACGACTTAGCATCCGACCACAATCCCGTCCTTCTAACTCTCACAGGAGGTTCAAACCCTCTTGTTCCGAATCAGCCTTCCAGAACCAAAATCAAATGGCCTAAACTCAACGAACTTTTAAATAAAAACATAAAAGTGCCTACCTCAATTCCCGATAAAGAAAGTCTAAATAACGCCACTACGAATCTCATCAGTTCTATCAAATCTTGTATTAAAGAGGCTTCCGTTGAAATACCCAACGACACTGTTCGACAAGGTATCCCCGAAGAGATCAAAGATCTGATTAGGGAGAAAAACCTCATCCGCAAGGAATGGCAAAAGGATTGCAACCCTATAGTAAAAATGCACTATAATCGCCTTTCCCGCCAAGTGAGAGACGCTCTCAGCGAATTCCGAAATGAGCGTTGGCACGAATTTATTTCTTCCCTAGAAAACGATAGAGATGCTTACTGGAAGCTCTCCAAAGCCCTCAGACGCCCTAAGACACGAATATCCCCTCTTCAAGGACCGAACGGAACTACAGTCTACTCGAAAGCTGATAAGGCCGAAGCCTTCGCGGATAGCCTCGAAATTCAATTCTCTCCGAACAAAGATCACGACGACCCTAACTTCGTTTCAACGGTAGATTCGACAGTAAATTCAATTATCAATACCGAATCCGACGATTCGCCCATTAAGCATTCGACTCCAGAAGAAATTAAGAAAATAATAAAATCACTAAAAATTAAAAAAGCGGCCGGTCCTGACGGCATTTCAAACAAAGTCATCAAAAATCTCTCAAACAAAGGCATCTGCGCCATCACAGCCATCTGCAACGCATCACTGAGACTTCGCTGCTTTCCGAAAGAGTTCAAACAAGCAAGCGTCATTCTCATTCCGAAACCAGGTAAAGATCCTCTCTTAACAGAAAACCACCGTCCGATCAGTCTTCTTCCCTGTCTAGGAAAAATTCTTGAAAAATTAATCCTAGTACGACTAAAATCATTCATTCAGGAAAATAAAATCTTGCCGGACTTTCAACATGGCTTCAGAGCTGGCCATTCAACATCACATCAACTCCTCCGAGTGGTCGAACACATCGCGGAAGGTTTCAACATCAAGAAAAAGACAGTCATACTTTCGCTGGACGTTAGCAAAGCTTTCGACAAAGTATGGCACAACGGCCTTCTCTTTAAAATGTACATCTTAGGCTTCCCGATCAAATTCATTCAAATCATTCACAGTTATTTGACAGATCGTACCTTTAGGGTAAAATTAGATGAAATCTTCTCTTCAATACGTCTGATAACAGCCGGGGTCGCTCAAGGCGGTCTACTATCTCCCGACCTTTACAGTGTATTTTCCAGCGATATACCAAAACCGATAGACCACAACGTGTTAATTACCCAGTACGCCGACGACACTAATGTCATATCAAGCTCAACTGTCGCGACCACTGCTACAAGTCGCGTTCAGCGTCAGGCCATTCTCATACAAGAATGGTGCAAAAAGTGGAGAATATCAATAAATCCCACCAAAAGTGCTGCTACAGTTTTCACAAAAAAACTGTACAAACAGCCCCCGAACATTAAACTGTTTGGGGAAAAAGTTCCATGGGAAAAATCAATCAAATACCTCGGAGTAATTTTAGACTCAAAACTTACGTGGAACGATCACATAAACTCAAAAGTGAAATCTGCAAACAAAGTGATATCTGCACTCTATCCCATGCTAGGCAGAAAAAGTCGATTATCAACAGACAATAAACTACTACTCTACAAGACAACCATAAGGACAGGTTTTTCATACGCCGCACCCATTTGGGGACACGCAGCTAAAACACACATAAATAAACTTCAAACCCTGCAAAACAAGGCCATTCGACTCGCGTTGGGTGCGCCCAAGTGGATCAGGGTTTCCACTCTACACAAAGACTCAAACATTCCTCTGATAAAGGATTTATTCGTAACACATTCTGAAAAATTTTATGCCAGCCTTGCCGGTCATGAAAACCCGACCATAAATTCTCTCGCTAAATATAGCGAGAATGAAAACTTTAAGTACAAAAAGCCTAAGATAATCCTCCGCAAGGAGTGACACCCTGTCCAAGTGGCAGTTAAATTGTTATATATTTTATTATATATATGTCTATAAATATTTTATGTCTATGTAGTTTATTTTATCAAAATAGTTTATTTATCGAATTATAGTATGTAGTATTAATATTATGTTTATGTATATGTCTTTCGGACACTCCCTTACAGTAAAAATAAAAATAAAATCCAAGTAAAGCATCATTTTGATATTCCCTTATGAATATGTTAGAGTCAGTAAACTTTTAGTTTAGGAACTCTGTGTATGAAGAAGATCAAAATCAAAATCAAAATTTTATCAAACGTCCTTCATCCGCTTGCCGAGCGGTTGTTTCGCGGCGTGCTGAAGGTGTTCCTGGAGAACGTGATCAGGGATGCGGTCACGTACACGGAGCACGCGAAGAGGAAGACCGTCACCGCCATGGACGTCGTGTACGCCCTGAAGCGCCAGGGTCGCACCCTGTACGGCTTCGGCGGCTAAGCTGGGCGAAGTATGACTGACTGACTGACGGTTCCACCACCAGACCCGATGACGACTACACTTGAAGACAGTGTAAAGTGTATAACCACCACCACCACCAACAACTACATACAAATCAATATACCACAAACGGCCCTTCTCAGGGCCACCACCGTGTTCAGAGCCATGTTAACGCAAATGCACCCAATTATTAAATCGAAATACAATGTAGATAGGTAGTTACGATTGTTAGTTGTAATTAGTGTAATTAATAATATATAATGAATATAAGTTGAACTCCCCTGGTACGTGACCTGGTCGAAGGAGGAGGAGCTAATGAATGTTGTCAGCGCGGGGTGGTTCGATTTCCCCGTTAATGTGTTAATTGTTATTAGGGATTTCCCCGTTCCCCGTTCCGAATAGGGTTGGGATAATCCTATTGTCTGTGTGTCGTAATATGCTATTATATTGTTATTAGGGGTTTTTCCCAGGTTGTTAAAATCGCCGGTCTGTTTGCCTGTTATTCATTTATTGGTATTTCCCCGATCCCGGTCGGTTCCAGGTAGTAGGTAGTAGTTTTATTAGTACGTATAATTAACGAATGTTTTTTTTTTGAAATGTTCTTGTCAGTTACGGGTCGATTGTCCCCGCAGTGAGTTGCAGTTGAGTTCAGTTGTGTGTGGTATATATTATATGTGTTTCTATTGTTATTATAATTATGTTATGTTAATTTGTTGTTAATAATTAGTTTGCAGAGATGGATGGAAGTTTAAGTCGTCGAAAATTTATCTATTCCTATTGTAACTAAAATAAAAATATATATATATATAAAAAAAAACCTGTTCTGCGTGGGTGTTATTAGGTTTGCTAACTTTAATAGAGTTGTATTTTTTTTTTAACCATTCGAATTTTTGAGGGTATAATGCGCAAGCATGTGAAATGATTGGTAGCCCTGAAAAGGGCTTTTTATCGTCAACAACAACAACTTTGCAC
>JAGWCC010001524.1:0-22220 GCA_022651775.1 Drusus annulatus | reverse complement strand
AAATCGTGCATGGCTACGATTACTTACTTCAGCGTGCAGGGCAGTCGTATCATCGTTTGAGTCAGCGTGATTAAGTTGCTTTAGAAAATCAATTTGTTCGGATCGCTGTGTCAGATATTCTTTTAATGTAGTTGCGTCCGTTGAAATTAACAGACTTGTATCACCTAAGTGTGTCTCTGCCAGTGAGGTTGTATAAGTGCCAGTTTGTATTGCTTGCGCGAACATAGGGGGCACAAAAATGAGTCGCCACAATAAAAAGCGATGTATGTCCGCTAGATAGTTTTGTCTGGTTTGCGGGCTTAACCGATCGTTAAGCCATAGCGATTCATTAAATTCAGACAGTAATTCGATATCTTTCATTGGTGTGGCATCGGTTACGATTGCGATTTTAATTTAAAGAAGAGTAATCCTAAGCCCAAAGATAGAATAATTGGGATCAAGGCACCAAAAATAGGTAGGTAGTTATATAACAAAATGGCATTACCTAACATGCGAGATCCTAGATAGATGACTAAGCCAATCATGATACCTAGCAATAGCTTGCTACCAAGACCTTGTTGATGACCGTGCCCGAAGACAAATGGCATGGCAATAACGAGCATGGACAAGTTTGTCAAAGGCGTAAAGACCTTTTTTCAGAGTGCCAAACGATACTCGCTACCATCTAATCCACTACCTTCCAGATATTTAATGAACTTCCAAAGATCTTGAATAGACATATTTTGCGGCTCAGATGACAAAGCTGTCAGTGCACTTTTGTCAATGACGGTCGGTAAAATAAGCATTTCCTGCGCGGTGTACATCATTTGCTCTGGTGTAATCGTTGTTAATAAGGCGCTGGGGATTAACCAGTCTTTTCTTTGTAAAATTGCTGTGGGGGCATTTATCATGCTTTGTAACTTATTGTTTTTTATGTCATAAAAAACAATTTGCTTTAAGGTTGTTCCTTCGGTTCCCCAGACATGGACAATTTTATTATCCGCAATTGCCCAGAATCCTTTACCTTGACGAATTTGGCTTGGATTACCTTGGACAATGTTTGCAATGCTTTTGGTGTGCGGCATAACCAACTCGCCAACGCTAAATGCAATTAAGCTCAAGAGCAGCGCAGAGATAATCGCACCAAAAATGATGCGTAATTTGTTTAAACCAGCTGCACGCATTGCGGTCATTTCATTTGAAGTCGATAACTGACCAAGGCCTAATAATGCACCCAATAACAGTGCCATTGGAAAGACTCGGTATAATCGATTCGGTGTATCGTAAAATAAATACAGCAACATTTTTTGGATCGTATAGTCATGTTTACCTAATTCCTGTAACTCTGCTAAAAACGTAAAGAATGTTTCAATAATGCCAAGCAGCAATAGTGCCAGCAAAGAGGATAGGAATGCAGTGATAAAAATATAATAGTCCACTTTACCATAGAGTTTAAAATGCATTTATAGACGTCCATTTTGTAAGTAGCGAAGGCTTAGCCCTGTGCTTAGCATCAAGGCATGAACCTACCAGAGTCCGAGGAGTGGGCTGAAAAGCTCTCGTTTAAGCCATGCACCGCCTATTCCTAATAGGTTAAAGTAAATAACATAAATAACGACACCCAAGATGAGACGGTTAAAACGACCTTCTCTGGGTTTGGCATGTGCCAGTGCTGGGATCATTAACACTAAAATCAGAATAGAAATTGACCCTGCTACCCTGCGTTGCAATTCGGCAGATGGATCGGGAGAATTAGTACGTAATAATTCGTAGGTTGGTATGGCATCACTGCGTAAATCTCCGATTGCATCTGTCTTATCCATTTTAACGCGCGTGGTTTTAAAATAGAGCATATTTTCTTTTTTATCTGTGAAGTTTTGTCCAAGCTCAATTTCGTAACGCGAGCCATCAAATAAGTCAAGGAAACGGATACCAGTTTCAGGGTCAATAAACTGGGCACCTCGAGCCGCAGTTGTAATGGAAATTTTTCCTGAGGTCTCAAGTGTTCTAAGAAAAATATTTTGTAGTTCATTGCCTTCATCAACGATTTTTCCAATATATACAACATGTAATCCCCCCGAGACTTCTTTAAAAACGCCTGCTTTAAAAATATTTAAACGGGCTTCACTGCGGGCTTTTACTTGTAATTCATATTGTAAGTTAGCACTTTTAGGAACAATGTAAAAATTCATATATAACAGTAGGATACTTAAAGGAACTGCAATCCAGAGCAAGGCTTGATAGAGTGCATTCATTGAAACGCCGAGCGCAAACATGGCACTCATTTCACTGTCTCAGTAGAGACGACCTAATGCCATTAGGGCAGCAATCAAAAAGGCAAGCGGCAGCAATTCGGTGGCGAACTTCAACATATTTAATGCAAGCAGTTTTAAAATAGCATCCTGTGATAAAACCCCATTTGCAGCTTCACTGAGGTACATTGCCAGACGTTGAGAAAATAAAATCCCAAGTAAAACCAATAAAGTAGCTAAGAGAGTTAGCATAATCTCTTGTGCTAAATAACGCCGAATGAGCATCGATTGTCCTTTAAGAAAACCCTTGGAAAACAGGTTGCGAATATTACCATAGCTACATAGATTAGATCATGCTGTAATATAAAATCGTATCTACTCACCCCTACCTCAAAAAGATAACCTGATATAAATCAGTGTGTTGATTTTTTGATATGATTTAAAAACGCTTAAAGTTTCAATAAAATTGTGACTACTCAGCTGATATTAAAAACCTTTAAACCAACCTCCCCCAGTCCCTCCACAAGAGGGGAGTTCTTGTAATAAATATTTTTTACATCCTAATAAAGCTTGATATTTATTTTAAAATAATCAAATATTACAGTTTGTTATACAAAACCTCCCCTCTTGCGGAGGGGCTGCAGGAGGTCTTTTTTAAGAGGATGTAATGAGTATATTCAATTAGATAAATACTGCTGAGTAGTTACGATTGATTTAATATTTAAATTTATATTTTTGTATTTATTGATCAATATAAGCTTTTTTATGAACTGACATGTATTCTAATATCTTCAATAGATTGAAATGAAATGTTAAGTAAATTTTCAATTTCTTCATTTTGTTGCCAGATTTTGTCAATATCAAAACCAATATTTAATAACTTATTTCTAATATCGCTATCTGCGATAAAATCTCTTTTAAAATCATCGTTAGATTGGTTTTTATATAAGATATTGAATTTTGTTTTGTCTAAAGCACGTTTTATTTCGTCTTCAAAATTTTTATTTTGGATTAATGTAATGACGTTAAAATTTCTTTTTAGTACTTTTAAATTAGATTGTAATCTATCTTTATTTGTTGTTATATCAGTATCTAATATACAAATTACGCCATCTGTCCCACGACGAATTTTACGGATTAGGGCTTGGATATCTTTATCCCATAAATTAAATATTTCAATCTTACCCGCGATAATTTCTTTGTTTTTAAAGGCATTAACCAATTTTTTTTCAGTTTCTCCTTCGACGATATATAGATAACATTTACTCATCATAAGTCACCGATTAAATTTGTAATGTGGTGTGTATCTGGAAGCATTTGAAACACATCATTTTTAACAGCATTTAACAAATTTCGATCATTTTTTTTATAGGTTTCTGAGGGATCGATTATTTCTGTATACTTATCTTTTTTAAAAAATAGAAAGCATGTAATGGAATGTTCATTTCTAAAATATCATGATTATGTGTGGTATAAAAAAGTTGGTCATGTCTACCTAACAAACTGATATATAAGTTTAGGATTGCCTGTTCCATTTCTGAATGCGCATGAGAGATTAATTCATCAGAAAAATAAGTTGAGGAGATTTTAGGTGGAAATGTTTTCATCCGAGTCGCAATGAGTGCCGCTTGAATAGATTCTTGCGTGCCTTTAGATAATCTATTTTTATTACTTAGCTCACCATCCGTTAAGGTAATTTCATCTTTATTATTAAAGGTAATGAGAAAACTTTTGTTTGTTTTGCCAACATTAACAACATCTTGAATAGTTGAATCAAATGCAATGAGAATATTTTTTAATATTGTGACATCAATTGCTAGTTGTTTAAATATAGGTGTGGCATTTTCTTGGTGCTCAGATAAAAAATAAAGCCAGCTAGGGGGAATTAAATATTTGGCGATAAGGAAAATTTTAGATGTTTTTGAGGGTACTTCCTCATTTTTAAAATCTGAATTATAAATATAACCAGTGTCTTCTTTTTTTATTAATAACTTCTCTAGGGTTTTTTCATAAGAGTCATTTTTCATGATTTCAATTGATTGTAATTTCTCAGAGAGAATACCTGCCTTATTAAAAGTGGTTTTTAAGCGGTACAGTTTTAGGTCATGGACATAATCTAATTCAAAATATGAAGGCTCATTTTTATCATCAATCTTGTCATCAATCCAGTCTGTGAGTCCTAAATTGCCATTATTCATATAATGATGAATGGCAAGCAAAACACGCCCAAACATTGTTTTACCCGATGCGTTTGCACCCATTAAAATATTAACGCGTTTAAATCTAAAATTTTCTCTACCTTCTAAAGAATTCATAGGGAATTGTGCTGTCTTTAATCCGTCTAGGATAACTAAAATTAAACTCAACATCATTAAATGATGCCACCTGTTTAATCACTAATCTCATAATAATCATGATATTTGCTCCTTGAAAGTAGAAGCATCATATCATTTAATTTCCAGAAATAGGATATTAAAATTCAATAAATAAAGGCATATGATCGCTAGCAGTAATCCAATCATCATGCTTGCCTATTTCTAGGGTTTTTAATTGATTTGCGATACTTGTTGAGGCAAAACAATAATCAATATGATAAGGACGTTCTTTTGCGATACATATAAAGCGTTGGAGTTGTTTCCCTCACCTTGTACTTCATTTAAATGTAAATGATAAAGGCTATGAATATCTTGACTTGCTAGTTTTTCTACCACCATGGAATGATTGCCTTTTTTATGATTTTTATCCCAGATTGTATTGCTATTAAAATCACCCATTAAAACCACAGCATGATCTTCTAACAAAAAAAATCATAATAATGAATCGCCTTCCAAACTTGCTCTATATGTTGCCCGTCATTATCTTTTGGATGATTTGTCCAAATAGCGAACAGGATGAAATCAAATTTACCGCCTGTTACAAAAATAGGCACCACAAATTTAATATCAGGATTATATGCCTCACTTACTTGGAATTTATAACTACTATATGAAAATATTCCGAGTCCTTTATTGGGATTATCACCAAACCATAAAGTATCCGTTGCCACTTGGTACATCGGCTTAAAAATTAATTTTTCAGGACATTCGCACTCTTGCACAATGACAATATCAAATTGTTTTTGTAATAAAAGATGCGCTTTTTTTTCAAATGCACCTTGACAGTTCCAAGAAATTAATTTCATTCACTTTCCCTTTTGTTGATATCAGAATATTCACCATGATGAACTTCTCGGTGGCAATTAGGGCAAAGTGCAATGGTATTTTCCACAGAATCATCTCCTTGTTTAGAGAGCAGAACGATATGGTGAACTTCTAAATAGGGTGTGCCATCCTTACGGTTGAAAGGGGCTTTTTGGTCGCATCGTTCACACATACCATTTGCTCGAAATAATGTTTCTACGACTACATCAGGATTTCGATTATATACTGTAATTATTGTTGATGTTGTCGATGGTTTTTTAGGGGCAGTTTTTAAACGCTCTTGCCGTGCTTTAGCACTTCCCTCAGGGTCAGCTATATTTTTTATAATTTCAATTTGAATCTTATTTTCAAATTCTATATTTTGTTTTTCAAGTTCTGATTGCGCTTTTTTATCTCTTATTTTAGATTTTGAAGAATATTCTCCATTTGATACTTCGTTTAGCTCATCTAATTGAGTACGATTATCTAAAATATCACTTAATCTATGCTTTCCATGAACAATTTGTGTTTCATCTGCTTTAATAGAAGAGCTTGACTCCAAAACACGCCTGCTGGCTTCCCTATAGAACATCCACATTTGTTGGCTTTGATTTAGATGTTTGATACATTCAAACGGGAAAGCATGTATCCAGCGCAAAGGTCGGTCTAATTTTTTAGTCGATTTAACAATATGATAATCAAAATTTTCCTGCGGGGCAGGATCTTGAGAAGCAAGCATCCAAATACCCATGTTATCGCCATAAAAATTTAAAGCTGCCAGATAAATATTACCAACAACCAAACTGATTGCCGCATTGTGAATCCCAAACCATGCGATTTCAGGCAATTGAGCAGTTACAAATGCTTTTTCAAAGAATGCAATATAATCATCTGTTAGATGGAGCTAATGCTTTTCTTTTTTTCAAACACTGTGCAACTTCTTTTTTCCAATCGTATTCAAGAATTATTTTATCCATCAAGCAAAATATCCTAATTATATAATTAAGCCACTGAAATTTATTTTATGATTAGATATAAATATCATATCTAATTATAACTATCTTTAGTTATCATAAATATCAATTTTATTAACCAACAAAATTACTTCTCATAATCTTAATACTCGCTTCATGAGCATAATTTACAATAAATACAGTTATATCAGCTTGATGCTTATAATTAACAAGCTCTCCAGGACAAACAAGCTGATGGTTTTTTTGTTGATGTAAATGATCAACAAAAAATACCGTATGAGCCGCTTCATGTTTATACGCAACAATAAATACTTTTGCTTTTGCTGCCATTCTCATTACCTTCCGATTACCCAAGCAAAATTGCTCAGACAAATATGGTATAACATTACAAATAGCTTCAAAATGATGCCAATCAACGTTATTAAGTTCTCCTCCCCTTCTCTGCCTTAATCCTCTCCAACAATCTTTCTGCACTATTTTCACCACTGATCAACGCGTGATTTTCTGCGCGCCAATCTCTTGTTAAATTGCCTTTAAGTGCTTGATATAAGATTGATTGCGTTAAAAAATTAATATGCACTTGAGCGGCTTTGATTTTAGCTTCAATGCTATCTGCCAATTTGAAATATTCTTCAACACGCCTTACTATTTCGGCTTGTTCTTCAACTGACGGAATAGGTGTAGGTATTTTATTTAAATCTTTACTATTAATTTTAGGTAATAGAGACCTACTTTCTGCTGTAGATGCCCAATCAGTAAATTTCGATGACAGTATCCAATAATACAAATACATCGTATTAATTTTAGAATTAATTGGATACATATCTGCGCTACAAAGCCCCTCAAAATCCACAACAACAACTTTACATAAATAAGGTCGAATTTTTGAATACAGAATTTGTCCTTTATAAAAGGCATGTTTAGCGCTTATGACTTTATCCTCTAATACAGTTGAATATTCGAGCAGTTTTCCTGTTTTAGATTGAATATGATTTGGTGCAATATGTACTGCATTTGGTGTTTTAAGAGGATCTTGCAAACTCGATGCAATCTCGGCTATCGCCTCAAATTTTAACCATTGCCAGGTAGTTGGAAGTATTTCTAAGGAATAACCTCTAAATTCATTCTGTTCAGATTCTTTCATACTATATTTGGGACATTGATTTTTTTTACGCCAATCTTCCGTCAACTTCCCACTTACCGCCGCATACAAAACCGATTGCCTAAAATCCTTCAAAATTTTAGGGATTCCATCAATTCTGCTTTTGATTGTCTCCACATGTTTTAATAAAATATCAAGCTGTTTTGCTATTTCTTTTTGTTCAGCGAATGGAGGGAGAGAAAACGGAAATAGTGTTAGTTTTTTTTGATTAATTGATGCTTGATTAACTGCATGTTGGGCTTGCATTGCAAATTCACCATTAAACCGAGTTAGTACGCAAAAATAATTGAATATACTAGGATAAATAATTTTTCTATTGACGACGATATACAATAAATTAATGCCATGGTAAAGAGGAGTATTACTTTCAAATAATGCTGTTTTACCTAAGTGCGAGGGGCTATTAATATGACTAAAAAGAATATCACCAATTTGCAATCTATATTTTTCTATTTTAGACTCATCAAAAGTAGCAATATAACCAATTTTTTTAAAATCAACTTTCTCATTAGCTATTGTTTCTATTCTGGTAACAGGCAAACCTAATGCCTCTTTAGATTGATTACCATTAATTCCATTACTAATTGTTAAAATTACATCGCCAAAAGTTGTTTTAACCCAACCCTCAGGCAATTCCTCATCAAGCCAATCACTCATTACTCACCCGCCTTCAAAAGATCTTTTAAGATTGCTTTTTGATCGTCATCTAAACCTGAGCCGAGTGAGGTCATCAATTGATTTAGTTCCCCCATTACCGTTGCTAACTCAGTCATTGCATTCAATGCTAAAACATGGGGATCACTCAAATTGACTGAATCGGTATTTTGATCATCTTTAATCCATGAAAGATCCAAAGAATCGCCTTTTTCATTATGGATATAATCACGATTAAAACAACGCCAACGGCTATTTTCTAAGGTTTTTTCAATGTCTGGCTCTGTTGTGAAAGACCATTCGCCTTCCGTGCGTTTTTTTGCATCATATACGCTCTCAAAAGGCGTTAAATGGGTTTGACCAAACGGGGTGCGTTTGCCAAAAGTCGGCATATTAGAACGCAAATCATAGACCCATACTTGATCCGTACAGTTTTCGAGTTGTTGCGAATTTTTGGCAGTGCCTTTAGTGAAAAAGCACATTGGTTTTCACGCCTTGTGCGTAAAAAATACCTGTCGGTAAACGTAAGATGGTGTGCAAATTACATTTATCCATCAGTTCGCGCCGAATGTCCGTACCGATACCTGCCTCAAATAATACATTATCAGGCAATACCACCGCTGCCCGACCGCCTGGCTTTAAGCCGCGATAAATATGCTGTAAAAATGCCGGTTGTTTATTACTGGTATCAAAAGTTAAATCGCTGCGAGTGATACTTGCATCCCCCTCTTTTGCCGTACCAAAGGGCGGATTTGCTAATACAACATCAACTTTAGGTAAATTCGTGCCCGTCTGACCCAGCGTGTTACCTAAGATGACAGCGCCCTTATTCTCACCCTCAATCGCATGGAGCAAGCAGTTCATCAAGGCTAAACGGCGCGTACTTGGCACTAACTCAACACCAATAAATGCTTTTTAATTTGGAAAGTTACGCTCAGTTTCATTTAAATCATATAATTCATCGGTATGTTGCTTAATATAGCGATCTGCGGTACTTAAAAACCCCGCCGTTCCCGCTGCAGGATCTTGAATCGTTTCACCTTTTTGGGGTTTGATACATCTGACAATACTATCAATCAATGGGCGTGGCGTGAAATATTGCCCTGCACCTGATTTAGTTTCACTGGCATTTTTTTCAAGCAATCCTTCATATAAATCACCCAAGCCGTCCCGCTGTGCATCAAACCAGTCAATGTTATCGAGCGTTTTAATCATTTGTTCTAAATGACGGGGTTCACGTAAGCGCGTTTGGGCATCCGCATAAATCGCTAAAATAAGCGGATCGGTCACAATCACTTTTTCAATCATCTGGTTAGGATGCTTAGGATCAAGCGTGACCATTTTTTCCGTCGAAAGCACCAATAATATTTTTTTATAATGATCCAGTAAGTTACCTCCCAATAAATCTTTAATGTCAATCCAGCGATAACCCAACGGTAATTTATGTTCAAATGGGGTTTCAGCTTGAACAGCTTCATGTTCCATCTTGATGAAAAGGAGTAATACTAGCTCTGTGACATAATCACTGTAATTAATACCATCATCTCGTAATACATCACATAAATTCCAGAGTTTTTGGACAATATCATTATGGGTCATAGCGTCTCTCATTTAAATTTTGTAAGCCGCGCATTTTTTCATAAGCAACTATTTTAAGATAGTTTTTCGTTTTCCTATTTTTACGCATTCTGATCTGTGATTGTGCTCAATGTAATCACTTTTTTTGGAATGTAATTGATATTTGTATTGGTGTATCTTTTTATGAATAGCTACAATGGTACTGTTTAAGTGTTAAATAGTTACTTATCTCATTCTCTTTCGAGCGGTAATGCGCTAACAAGATTTAACACTTGATTTCTTTATTTCACAAAAAATTATATACCCAAAAGATTTGGAGATACTGCGAGGCGACACCTATGTGAGACCCCGATGAGCTTACATAAGGTAAGTGATTCGGGTGAGGGTGCGCTCCAACAAAGCAGGATCTTCAAAGATGACGATGGGTAAAAGTGGCTCACTTTGTTCAAACAAAGTGAGCCGAAATTAGACTGGAAATCCACGCTATCCATTCGATATTAAATTTCATATTGTAGACCTAGGGTGTTTCTCACCACTTTACTTAACCAGATTTTTTGTCATTTGACTAATTGTTAGGTTGGGTAATTTTATTAATTTTTTTCATAGAATTTATGAAAATCCATTAAATTACAAGGAAAATATTATGAGTGATGTCCAGTTTAATATGATTGAAGATCAGCTTGATCCCAATGAAAATTACCGAAGCAGTCGTTAATATGAGTATCGATTGGATGGCTGAGAATAATTCATATCCTACTGAGTCTCAAAAAAAATCATTAGCATCACATATCAGTGCAATGGTCTTACGCGCCAAGAAAATGGGCAATCCTTTGCCAGAGGTTGAGGCCGATTTGTTTGATGAAATTTCAGAAAGTTCAATGAACCTTGCTAAAAGAGTTGTCAATGTGCTCGTGGGATTGCCCATTGAAGAGGCATATTTATTATCCATTCATTTTGAAGTTGCAAAAGCAAAATCATAGTTATTTTTAAATTTAAATGGCTTTATTAGTCTAGGTATTACTAATTGTTATATAGGCTAATACTTTTAATTTATTAATAATCTAGTGTGTTAATCAAAAAGGAGTTAAAAATGGAACAAGTCATTATCGCTATTGGGGATCGTTTAGGTAAAGGTCAAAAAGTCGGGTTGGGCGTCGAAGCCGCAGGTGGTAAAGCAATTGTAATTGCTGGGGTTGCTGCTGATATGAAATTAGGCGATGTCATGAATGCTGAAAAAGCACACTTAGGCATTTCTTTTTGTGGCAGTGGCGGAGCGGGCGCTATTACAGCCCAAACTAAATATGGTTATAAAGCACGTTATGGAATGCGCTCAATCGAAGAGGGAGAAACGGCAATTGCAGAGGGTTATACTGTTTTAGGCTTTGGTTTTATGGATCAAGAAGAATTGGGAACCCGCTTGGTAAAAGCGTATATAAAAAAATATGGCACACCATAATTCAATGTGTTATGTAGTTATCTCATAGAAAATAGGATTAATCATGAAACAGCAATCCATCATAACCATACAGGTTTCAGGGCAAGGTAACAGCAAACAACGGCATTTGCCAGTGCACTTGCACAGATACAAGGGACGATACTTTAAAATACTCAGGATGTTATTTTAAGAATAGAACCACTTGATATCGCTGTTATTAAGGCGTCTAGTACGGTGACTATGGAAAAGTTTTTATTTTTCTTCCTACCAAGAAAACGTGAAGTTTATACAGTTGTATTGGATATTTCTGTTGACATTACATTAATCAAAGTTGATTCAGTTGAATTTCATAGAATCAGTTTAATAATTAAGGAAAATTTTATTTATGACACCGTTTATGATTATATTTTTTAAATCCATCATCATTGGTGGATTGTGTGGGTTTGGTGTGGGTGCAGGGGCAGCACGAATGTTTCATGCACCAACGGTTCAAGGAATGGGCGCATTCCGTACCTTGGGAGAATTAAATTCATGTGAAGGTGATCCCGCCTCACACTTTTTTTTTGGCTTAGGCTTCTTTTTCAACGCATGGGCTTCTTCTTTGGCTGCTGGCGCCTTTACTCAGGATGTTGATCATCGAATTATTCCGCATTGGGGAACCGCTTTATTGATGATTAAAAATCGTACTGTTGCAGAAACAATGCATGATCCTAAAAAAATGGCAATCGCATGTGCCATTGTTGGCGCAATTGTCGTCGCATTTTTAAATTCAACCGCATCATCTGTACCACCTGCATTACAAACTACCGCAACCAATGTCTTAGTGCCTGCTGCGAATTTATTAGTGAATACGGTTATGCCCGTTATTTTTTGGCTTGCAGCTATGGATGCAGGTCGTCGTGCTGGTTTTTGGGCAACTATTTTCGGTGGCTTGGCGCAATTGATTATGGGCAATGCAATCCCTGGGCTTGTATTAGGCATTTTAATTGGTAAAAGGTGTTGATGATAGCGGCTGGAATAAAATTACCAAAACAATGTTAAGTGCAATCATTGCATTATTTGTATTGAGCGCTTTTTTCCGAGGATTTGATGTCAAGTTCTTAACCTCTTTCCATTTAAATACGCCTGATTGGTTAACGCTATTACACAATAAATTAAGTGGTAATTAATAAATCATATTTAAAATGAATATAAAGGAAAGAATATGAATAGCATGACAAAACAAGTCGATTTGAAGAAAAATTTCTGGTACGCAGAATGGACATTTCCTTTTTTTGTTGGATTATTGTCTGCGGGTGTTTTTGCGGGAACCCATATGTATTATGTTTATGGCATCGGTGCTTTTAACGAAGTTGCATACGTTGCAATGTTAAAGTCAGGCATGGAAACAGGTAGTTATGGTGCTGTTGCAGCATTTGGTGCAAGCTTTTTATTCGCGAGAATTATAGAAGGTTCATTGGTTGGGATTTTGGATATTGGGGGTTCAATTCAAACTGGTATTGGCCTAGGTGTTCCTGCTTTACTTGTTAAGTTTTGGGTATACCTTTGCGTTAACTAATTTTTTTGCTGCAATCATGACAGGTTTAGTCTTAGGGATTGCAATTGGTTCACTAATTATATTGGCACGGACATTTACTGTTGGGCAAGGTAATTCAACTTTTGGTGCAGATGTCATGATGGGGGCTGGTAATTCTTCTGGGCGTTTTTAGGTCCCCTTGATCATACTGGCAGGTGCAAGGCTTTTATGCTTGGAAAAAGCCGATTGCCAATATCATTGGTTCTATTTTTATTGTGCTTTAGGATTTTATGTTTGGAAAAAACCCATTGCAGGGGGAGCAATTTTGGGGGCGATGTTATTAGGCCCTTATTTCCTAAATTCCAATATAAAAATAAATACCTTGAACTCTTTTTTTAATGTAAAATACTATTTGTTATATTACTTGATAGTTTTTTATTAAACTTGAGTTCGGATAATGTAATTAATTGATAAGGAAATGTTTTAAACCGTTTCTTTGTCAACCATTGGTAACGTGCTGCTAAAAGGTAAATGATATGAACGACTTGCTCATTAAAAATGCAAAACTTGTGACACAAGATATTGCGATAGATCATTTAGTTGATATTTTGATTATTCAAGGAAAAATTATTCAGGTAAATCAGCTGGAGAATCAAGTATTAGTTAAAAAACAATTGATTTAGGGGGTAAATATTATGTCAGTGCAGGCTGGATTGATGCACATACGCATTGTTTTCCAGCATCCCCTATTTATCATGATGAACCAGACCTCGCTGGGGTTTTGACAGGCGTCACAACAGTAGTAGACGCAGGCAGCGTCGGTGCAGATGATTTAGAAAGATTTTTCGGTTTTGCAGTGAAAGCTAAAACAAATGTATTTGCATTTATTAATATTTCACGCATTGGTTTGATTACCCAAAGCGAATTGTCAGATATGGATAATATTAGTGATAAGGCTTTGCTCGAAGCATATAAAACACGCCCAGAATTTATCATTGGGCTTAAAGCACGGATGAGCAGTAGTGTGGTTGGTGAAAATGGTATTAAACCGTTACATCGCGCTAAAGAAATGCAAACATTGCTTGCTAATATGGTCACGGAACAAACACGCTCTGCTTCAGAGATTCAGAAACACCCTTTACCATTGATGGTGCATATCGGTAATAGCCCTCCCGATCTTGATGCGATTGCTGATCTTATGAATAAAGGTGATATTATTACCCATTGTTTTAATGGTAAACCCAACAAAATACTTGAAGATAATGGCCAGTTAAAAGCATCAATTAAGCGGGCGCTTGAAAGAGGGGTTATTTTAGATGTTGGTCATGGTGGCGCCAGTTTTAGTTTTGAAGTGGCGGAACATTCAGTGCATCAGTTAGGGTTATATCCTGACACAATCAGTTCGGATATTTATTATCGTAATCGAATTAATGGGCCTGTTTACAACTTAGCCACCGTATTGACTAAATTTTTAACCATTGGATTTAGCCTAAAACGGGTGATTGATTCAGTAACTTCAAAGCCAGCAGAATTATTGCATCTCGATAGAAAAGGTTATGTTGCACCTAACTATGACGGGGATTTGACAATTTTTGAATTAAAAGACGCGCCCATCGAATTAGTTGATTCCGAGGGTGTGGTACGTGTAAGTCAACAGCAAATTGTGGCGGTTGCAGCGGTCATTGCTGGGGAATGGATTTTAACAACACAAGGAAAAGAGTATCATGACCTTAAATAATCAAGTTGAAAATCTACATCAAAAATATCATCTTCAAAACGTGATTAATGCATCTGGGCGTATGACAATTCTGGGTGTTTCAACCTCGCCCGCCTCAGTGACAGAGACAGTTGCTTATGGCTTAAATCATTTCTTTGTGATGAAAAATTTAGTGGATGAAACTGGGCGTTATATTGCCAATTTGCTAGGTGTTGAAAATGCAGTGGTGGTTTCTAGTGCATCGGCAGGTATTGCACAGGCGGTGGCTGGGGTTATTATTAAAGACGATCCAGATTTACTGATTAATATGCATACTGCGATACACAGTAATACGCTGACAATCCCACGTGAGATTATTCTGGCGAAAGGGCATAACGTTAATTATGGCGCTCCCGTTGGGACAATGGTGAGTTTAGGGGGTGGGATTATTGTCGAGGCGGGTTTCGCGAATGAATGTCATCCGCAACATATTGCGGCTAAAATAAACGCGAACACTGCCGCAATCTTATACATTAAGTCGCATCATTGTGTCCAAAAAAGTGTCTTATCCGTTGCGGAGGCGGCGGCTGTTGCCAAAAAACATAATATTCCTTTGATTGTTGATGCTGCTGCTGAAGAAGATTTGCGTTGTTATTATGAGATGGGCGCTGATCTGGTTATTTATAGTGGTGCCAAGGCAATAGAGGGGCCAACCAGTGGTCTTGTGATCGGGAAAAACGCGTTATGTTGAGTGGGTAAAACAGCAATCTAATGGCATTGGTCGTGCGATGAAGATTGGTAAAGAAGGCATTTTAGGTTTGACCCATGCCATTGAATTATACTTGTTGGCAGATAAAGAATCGGGACAGACAATGGTTGACAAAATGCAACTGTTTATTGAAAAATTAAATTCAGTCAAAGGGATAAGTGCACGTTCTGTGTGGGATAGCGCGGGGCGTGACATTGCACGGACAGAAATCACCTTTGATGAGGCAATATTACAACAAAGTACGCAATCAATTATTCAACGGCTAAAAGCGGGCGAAACAGCGGTTTATTTTCGTGAATATCGCGCCAATGCAGGCAAAGTTGAAGTCGATGTTCGCAGTGTTAGCAGCACCCAATTGATGGTGATTTATGAGTGTATACTTCAAGTAATTCGTTAGGATGTTGTATTAATATAAATATCAGATTAAAGATAACAGCAATAATTAAAAAAATTTATTAGAGACATTATATGAAACTTATACCCAATTATTATAAAGATCGTGTATGCCTGAATGTATTGGCAAATTCAATCGAAAATGCCAAAGAGATTTATGCGGCAGCGGAATCACATGTGGTTGTCGGCGTTTTATCCAAAAATTATCCAGATTTGAAATCTGCAGTTGATGATATGAAAAAATATGCATTAGCAATTAATAATGCATTGTCAATTGGCCTGGGGGCGGGTGATCCAAATCAGTCAACGATGGTGTCGCAACTAGCAGAGGTTATTCAGCCACAACATGTGAATCAAGTTTTCACAGGGGCAGCGATCAGTCGCGCATTATTAGGTCAGGATCAAACCGTTGTAAATGCACTAGTGTCACCAACAGGTAAAGTCGGTTACGTTAAAATATCAACAGGCCCTTTAAGTAGTCAAGCACCTGAGGCGATTGTACCTGTGGAAGCAGCGATAGCAATGCTTCAAGATATCGGGTGCGAGCGCTTTAAAAATTCTTTCCGATGGCGGGGCTTAAGCACAAAGAGGAATTTATTTATATTGCGAATGCGTGTGCAAAATATCATTTTTCTTTGGAGCCGACAGGTGGCATTGATCTGGATAATTTTGAAGCGATTATGCGCATTGCATTGGATGCGGGCGTTTCTAAAATTATTCCTCATGTTTATAGTTCAATTATTGATCCGATTTCTGGTGCCACCAAACCAGATGATGTTAGAACATTGCTTAGGATTGTGAAAAAGCTCTTGAATTAAGCGGGATAAGGTTAACAATGAGGAGATATTTATGGTACTTTTTGGATATCAGCGTTTGGCGTATTTATTTGATGCGATTGTGCGAGAAGTCTTACCACAGGATGAATTGGCAAAACGTTTCTCTGTATCCACACGTACCATTCGCACAGATATTAGTTTGGTGAATGATGTCTTGGCGCGTTATGGTGCCAATATTCAATATGATCGTGGGATTGGCTATCAGTTACTCATTAAAGATCCGACACTATATGCGACATTGCCAATTAAAAAACAACAAGTTAAAGATATCCCAAGAACAACAAAGGAACGTATTTATGAATTAACCTTATTATTTTTAACGTCAAATCATCCCATAAAGCTCGATGATTTGGCAGCAAGTTGGTATATCAGTTTGGGGGCATTGCAAAATGACATGGTTGAATTGCGTGAGAATTTGATTAAGTATCAGCTTAGGTTTGAAACCAAACCAAGGCTCGGACTGAGCTTAGTCGGAGATGAAATCTCCGTTCGCAATTGTATGACGGATATTATCTGGCAATTGACTTGTAAAGAAGATGATCGTTTGATCAGTCAGTTCAATCAAAAAATATTACAAAATATTCCTTTAGATTATTTGCAGAAGTTACTTCAAACTAATTTTCATCGTTTTGATATTAAAATGAATGAGGCACATCAGCGATATTTGGGATTAAATTGTGCGATTTCTATTTTTAGGATTACTCAGGGGTATGAGTTAATTCAAAATAGTCAATTGGATGGATTAGATAAATGAGCAGAATATCAGTCTAATTTCACTGAAATTTTACCGTTAGAAATCGATTCAGGTGTTAAAAATGCAGCGCGTGAAATCAGTAAGGGCATGAGTTTATTTTTAGGGGATGAAATGCCTGCTGCTGAAATTACATATTTAGAAATTCAGATCGCAGCGCGTAAAATTCCTGATCTGGATGTTCTTTTGATTGAAGATGATCAAAAGTAGTCAAATTGTTCAGGAGATCCTAGCCTATCTCAATGACACTTATAAGTATGATATACGGCATGATGAAAAACTGAAGCTTAGTTTATTGACACATGTTACGGCAATGATGACCCGTCTACATTATCAAATTAATACCAGTAATCCTTTGTTATCGGATATTAAGCAATACTACCCATTCGCATATGATGTCACTTTAAGTGCCATATCCTGTATTTCACACCCACCATTGTCACGCATTAATGAGGATGAAATTGGCTACCTGGCTATGCATATTGCAGTGGGTCTTGAACGTCATTACAACACGGCCTATCAAAACCCCACTGCCTTATTGGTGTGTGATTCAGGTAATGGCACGCTCTTGATGATGGAAGAAAAAATTAAGCGCGAATTTCCTCAACTCATTTTAAAGCCGACTACCGCACTCAGTTTTTATGAAAAGATGGATACGATTCAAGAAGATTTTGTCATCACTACTATTCGTTTGTCAGAAAAAAATAAGCCTATCGTTAAGGTGTCTCCCTTTCCGACAGATTACCAGATTGAGCAAATTGCAAAATTTGTAATGGTTGAGCGAACTAAATCATACATCCTGTCACATTTTTTTGATGCAGACCATTTCATGATCATAGAAGATCAAATGACACAAACCACTTTGTTTAAGCAAGTATGCCATCGTTTAGAGATTGAAGGACACGTCACAGGGGGGTTTCATGCTTCTGTGTGTGAGCGTGAAGCAATTGTTTCGACTATGTTAAATGAAAATATCGCAGTGCCGCATGCGCTCGGGTTATTAGCTAAAAAAACTGTGATCGTTACCATTTTGGCACCCAATGGAATTAAGTGGTATTCGGAAGATCAAGCAGCGTCCACTTTAAAATCCCAAGCTAAAGATGTTGCTCAAGTTATTTTTCTGTTTACCCAAAGATTTGAAGATACTGCAAAGCGGCAAGTATACGAATGCCCGATGAGCTTACAGATAGTAAGTGATTCGGGTGAGGATACGCTGCCAACAAAGCAGGATCTTCAAAGGTGATGGGTATAAGACTGGTATTTATTGCTTTTACTATATTCTAGGAACTTCGGAAAACTCATTTTATACCTTGAATTTGCTTCATTAATTCCTTTAAATCATCTTCCGAAATATTATTTTCTTGCATCCAAATAGAAACTTCTAAAAAATTAGCTACTTTTGTTAATCCCTCTAAAAGATAAAATAAGGTCACTTTTCCTTTTGAAAGAGCAAGGTCGCATAAGAATAATGCCAAAGGATGTTTTTTTAATACCTCTTCCATTTCCTTAAAATAACCCAATAGAAAGAACGCGATAGCCAATAAGTTTTTAATAGATTCAAAATCTCGAACTTGAAAATCTTCCCAGCCCAAATTTTGCTTTAGAAAACGAAAAACAACTTCTATTTTAAATCGTAAAATATAACCTTTATAAATGCTGCGTGCCTCTGATAAAGAAGATATTTTTTTATTTGTAATTAGCATCATTGGGTCTTTAAATACTTGTTTATTACCGCTCCAAATCCCTATTCTTACAATAGAATAGGTTATTCCTTCTAAAATAAACGGCTCCCATTCTAAAATGCAACGTATGTTTTGATAAAGCTTACCTTTAATCTCTAAGGTATTAATACGATATTCACCTGCATTCTTGAAATTTTTTGCAATAAGCTTCTGATAAACCTTCTTTGTAGAAATCTTCCCTTTAGGTGTATAGTGCGTTATTAATTCATTAGATACGCGAGATAACTTTAATCTTATGATAAAATCATTTTTAGCATTGATAATGCTATTGAAAACCTTTACATCATCAAATTCACGGTCTAAAACATGAATGAGGTTGATATCTGGATTATTTTTTCTTAACAGCGCGTTTGATTCTTGCAAATGTTTATTGAAAATCACAGCGGTATTAACGTGTGCTTCTTTTGCAACTATTTCTTGAATGTTTGGGTCTGCATTTTCTATGTCTTCAAGCACTTTTTTGGTCACATAATTCCCTAAACCAGTACTATAAAGTGTATGCGATAATAAATTAACACCTTGTTTATTAACATCTATCGCAACACTATTAAATGTTTTATATCCATTCACTACTTGTTTTTCTAAAGACATTACTTTGCCAATATTCTCCATTGCTGGCGCAGATGGTTTTCGAATATCGCAGGGATCATGCAGCACATAAATACTATTAGAAGCTTGTAATGCCTCACAAGTTTTAATTTGAACTTCTTTAATTAAAATAGCATCAGAAAGCGTATTAGTCTGACTACCATTAAGTAGTCCTTTAAAAACATCGTATTGCTTCTTATTATTTGCCATCGTATACACGCTTAATCCACGTTTAGAGATAATTTTAGAAGTGAGTGTAAAAATGTTTTTTTTACACGACTATCTGAAAAATTAGAAAGCAATGGGGATATATATTCTAAAAATGTCATATCTAAATTTCTTATTAAAGGTAGTTAAATGAATTATATAATAATTCTAAGACTTTTCCGAAGTTCCTAGTATATTGATTATTAATAAATTTTGTTGATTGCCTACTTGTAAATGGATAGGTTATCAATATTGAAAACAGTATCATTTTATATATTTTAAAATTTATAATGTGATATTGTAACAATTGTTATAGGATAACGTTTGTGAGGCATTCAGAATAAAAGCTTAATTAAAATTTTAGAATTGCAGAGCATAACACCTTAATCTAAATTCTAACTTAAGTTAAGCAAAGTGTCTGAATCCGAACATATTGTAACTTGGGATCTGATCAAGCATTTGTTAATTAATAGGAAATCTATATGAAATTAAATTATTTTTATACGCGAGCCTTGGCTCAGGTTAATATTCTGTCATTTTTTAATTTCAGATCCATGATTTTTAAAATCAAACATACTTTTTTATGGGGAATAAGCGTCTGTATTTTAAGTATGGGATTGGTGAATGCAAAGCCTTTACAGGTGGTCGCGACATTTAGTATCTTAGAAGACATTACGAAAAATATTGGGCAGGATAAGGTTGTTGTTACAAGCTTAATCGGGCGTAATCAGGATGCCCATGCTTTTGAGCCATCGCCGACAGATTTTAAAAAACTCACTCAAGCTGATGTTTTTATTATGAATGGACTGGGTTTAGAGGGGTGGATTACACGTACGATAGATGCCTCAGGTTTTAAAGGTACAACACTTATCGCCAGTGAAGGGGTTAAAACCATACACGTTGGTGAAGAGGCAAATCATCATCATGAGGATGAACAATCAAATCAAAAAGACAGCGCAGCACATGATCATGGTGAATACGATCCGCATATTTGGCAGGATCCTAAAAATGTCATGATCATTGCAAAAAATATAGCTGGTGTTTTGAGTCAAAAAGATCCTGAAAATACAGCTTTTTTTGAAGCCAATCTTGCAGAATATGTCAAGACTTTAACTGCACTCGATCGTTGGGCTCAGGCTGAGTTTGAAAAAATTGATCACGAGAATCGTACAGTTCTGATGCGTCATGATGCATTTGGATATTTGGCGCATGCCTACGATTTTCATATTGTGCCGATTTTGGGAATTTCTCCTGATAAAGATCCTTCCGCTAAGGATATTGCGGCCTTGGGTGCTTTAGTTAAAGCGAAAAATATTCGTATCGCATTTAGTGAGAATATTGGTGATGATCGTTTGGTGAACGCATTAGGCAAAGACTTCGGTATTACAGCAGGCGGTGCCTTATTATCAGATGCGCTTACAGATGCACAAGGTCAAGGTGCTTCTTACATATTATTTTTTAAACATAATGTAGAAACAATTATTGAAGGTTTGAAAGCAACGATTAAAGAATAATTAAATATAATGAAAGTACATGGAATATATTAGGGCTTACGCGCTGATCTTGTAATACATTGAATATAAATGATTTTATTTTGATCTAACTTGTTTGGATATTTAGTTTAAAAATCTGATTTTAATAATAATTATTTTGTCAATGCATAAGTCCTATATATATTAATTTAATCAGGCAAATAGGGAATACTTGGGCTGAGTGACTTTTGATTCCTTTTTAATTACGTTACAATTTACAAGCATTATGTTGATGCGCTTGCATTGATGTCATTATGCGGATTGATTCAATGCACAAATCAAATTTAGGAGATATACATGTCTAGCAGCCGTCAAACCCTTGCAAATGCGATTCGTTTTTTAAGTATGGATACCGTTCAGAAAGCAAATTCTGGACATCCTGGTGCGCCAATGGGAATGGCGGATATGGCAGAAGTTTTGTGGAATGATTTCTTAAGTCACAACCCGAATAACCCCAAATGGGCGAATCGGGATCGCTTTGTCTTATCTAATGGGCATGCTTCTGCAATGTTATATTCATTATTACATTTGTCTGGTTATAATCTAGGCATTGAAGATCTGAAACAATTTCGTCAGTTACATGCAAAAACAGCAGGACACCCTGAATTAGGTTTTATTGATGGCATTGAAACTACAACAGGCCCGCTTGGTCAAGGTCTTGCCAATGCGGTTGGATTTGCGTTAGCTGAAACCATGTTAGCTGCTCAGTTTAATCAAAAAGATCATAAGATTGTCGATCATTATACTTATGTATGCCTCGGGGATGGCTGTATGATGGAAGGCATTTCTCATGAAGTCGCTGCACTTGCAGGTACATGGGGATTAAATAAGCTGATTGCTCTGTATGATGATAATAAAATCTCGATTGATGGTGATGTTGCAGGCTGGTTTAGCGATGATACCGCGAAACGTTTTGAAGCATATGGCTGGCAGGTGATTCGTAATGTGGATGGTCACAATGCGGATGAAATCAAATA
>JAGWCC010001523.1:0-22225 GCA_022651775.1 Drusus annulatus | reverse complement strand
GAAGTTTATCAATCCTAGTGTCTAAGCTCCAAAATCTAAGCCAAGCAGATTACACCGAAATGATAACTAATTTAAAATCTTATTTTGATAAAGGGGATATTTCTATGAAACATTACTTCTTAGTGGAAGAACTTACATTTATGAGCCAATTCAAAACCCTAAAGGAGCTAAAAAAATGCTGTAACAACACTGCCAATGATACCGAAAGTGACCAAGGTATAAAAGACTTCGTAAACCTACTTTTACCAAAACTTTCTGATATGTCCGAAACAGAATTTTTGGTAGTTTTGCATGACCTACTTCCTATGGACACACTTGACTTTGATGATGAGGAGGACGTTTAATATGCCTGTAAATGGGATAAAACCAGACCCAATGAAAGAACTAACCGACAAGCTGCAATTAGGAGTTAAAGATATATTTACCAGCGAAAAATATATAGCAGCACTAACTTTAATGTCTAAATTTCACGACTATAGCGCTAGAAATACTCTACTAATCTATGCTCAATGCCCAGATGCTACAATGGTAGCAGGGTACAAAAAATGGCAAGCGGAGTTTGGACGGCAGGTAATTAAGGGCAAAAAATCCATAAAGATTTTAGCCCCTCGACTTAAAAAAGTCAAGGACAATGAAAATGGCGAAAAACTTCTCGCAGGCTTTGTTTTGGTATCAGTTTTTGATGTAAGCCAAACCGAGGGTAGAGATTTACCATCAGTTGGCGACGTTACCGAAAAATTAGATGGTACAGTTGTTAATTATGATAAAATATTGGAAGCAGTGCTATCAAGTTCTGATGTACCTGTCAAGTTTGGTTGGAGCTTAGAAGAAGGTACATCTGGTTACTATTCGTCAAGACTACAAGAAATTATAGTTAGTAGGAATCTATCACAACCAGAAACGATTTCTACGCTAATTCACGAAATAGCTCACAGTAAGCTACACCATTATTCTCGTGAAACAAGTGAAGTTAAGGAAGTTCAAGCTGAAAGTATAGCGTTTGTAGTCTGTTCCTTTCTTGGAATTGAAACAGACAAGACTAGTTTTGGCTATATTGCAAGTTGGAGTGAAAGTAAAGAGCTGCCAGAACTAACTTCTTCCCTTGAACTAATACATACCACTTCCCAAAACATCATCAACACAATTCAAGATAAGCTTGAGCTTATCCAAACCACCAAAGAATTAAGCGAGCAGCAAGATAAACCCTCTAAACCTTTAGGAAAAACTTTTTTAGAAAAGTTAGATAATTACAAAGCATCTATATCCCAAAACTATGTCCCAAAAAACAAAGATAAAATTAGCAATAAATCGGTAGAGCTGTAAAACAGTTCTACCGATTTTAGTATTGTTTTAATATTAATTTAATACTAAAATCTATTAATTTAATATTGCATTAGTATTAATTTTATGTTATAATAATTATTATAGATAAAAAGGAGATGATGTGAAATGGTTATATCTTTTGTTAACCAAAAGGGTGGAGTGGCAAAAACAACCAGTACATTTAACATTGCTACTTGCCTAGCTCAAAAAGGTAAAAGTGTGCTGATGGTTGACCTTGACCCACAAGCAAGCCTAACAATTTATGCAGGGCTAGAACCTTACGAACAAAAACTAAGTATTGTAAACTTACTAAAAGATGTAAATTTCAAGACAAGCCAAAGTGTGTGCAGTTTAGGTAACGGATTATCTATTATTCCTAGTCGTATTGAGTTGTCAAGCATTGAAAGTTATTTTATTGGTAAACCGAGTAAAGAATTAATATTGTCCAAATCACTTAATCAAATTAAAAATGATTATGATTATATTTTAATTGATTGCCCACCGCAACTATCGTGTTTAACTATAAATGCTCTTGCCTGCTCTGATAAAATAATAATACCCTGTAAAACTGACTTTTTAGCTTATAGAGGAATAAACCAAATATTAGAAACCGTTGATGTTGTAAAGAAACATTTTAGACCTAACCTAGAGGTTTGGGGTGTTCTTGTTACTATGTATGAAAGTAGGGCTAAAGATGACAACGATATCCTAGAAGTCTTAAAAGTTGACCACAATATTCTTGGAATTATCAAAAGAACTACCTTGGCAAAAAAGGGTATTTATGATGGCAAAGCTGCGGCTTTCGCTGCTCCAAACAGCGAAATAGCAATTGAATACAGAAGAGTTTCAGATGAACTGTTGGCACTATCAAAGTAGAAGTGTTTTGATAGTATTTAGTATTAAATTACTATTATATTGATATAATTTACTACTATTTTAATACTACTTAAAGAAAGAAGTTTTAAGATGGCAAAGTTGCAGGATAGACTAAACAAATCAATTATTGTGTCACCAACCGAACTAACAATATCTCAAATAACTACTCCCACTAAGGCAAAATATGCAGTTAATATAGTTTTTGATGGTGAGCTAGAACCGCTTTTAAAAGCTAGCGCAAAATCAAAAGGATTGGGGGTTGCTACATTTATTAAGATGTGCGTGCTTGAAAATATAAACCTATCAAAATAATACTATTTTGATATAAATGAGTATTATTTTAATACTAAATTAATACTAAAATTCATTATCTATCATTGTGTGTTTTATTTTTTTCAATATTTTGAGTTGGAGTAATTTCAAGCAAATTGTCAATATTGCTTTTAATGGTTAAAATTTCTGTGTGCTGGCTTTTTAGGTCGTAATACTCTTTTTTCATCTTATTATTGTTGTGTTGAATAGTGTTTAGTTTTGACCTAAGTGTTTTTTCATTTGGAATTTTACCCTCCACTGCAATAGATTTCAATGCATTTTTGGCTACTTCAAATAACAAGAGTTCTCTTTGATGTTTTAACTCAAAGGGAGCTTTTTTATTGTCCGCAAGACTAATATATTGTTTGTAAATATCTTTAAAACTTTCATATTCTTTATAATATTTTAGCTGTTGGGCAATTGTAAGTGCTGTCTTTTCGGATTTAGTAAGATTATCCCTACTTAAAGATAATTGGGAAGAAACAGTATCATACTTTTCTTTTAGCTGAGCATAATCATCTAAATTATGTTCAGCTAAATATGAAACTGTTTTAGCATAATTTTTGAGATTTTGTATTTCTGCCCATTGTGCAAACCCTTTATTGTTATCAAACTTAACATCATTGGTATCAATTGCCATTTTTATTTTTGTGTCCACAAATTTAGTTGTTCCATTTATAATGCGGTTCTCAATATTAGCCTGTACATATTTATCTCCTAAAGTTTTTGCTCTAACAAATCTTCCTTCTTGACCCTGTTCCTTGCTTTTAAAAGCAAGATGTTTGCCCTCTTTTATTTCGTAGTTATCACCTTTCATCAACTCCAAAAAACCATTGTAATTATCTGCTAACAAAATATTTTTATCTATACACTCTTTTAGTTTTGATTTCCATGAAATCCCCTTTTTGTCCGCTTGATATTCATTGCGTTTCTTTCCTTTTCCTTTAGGATTTTCAATCACTGACAAAGAATTTTCATAGCATAAATTGTCACTTATTTTTTGAATTTCATAGTACTGTCCTATTGTCGATTCATACTTATGATAATCAACAATATTAACAGCATTAAAAATTATATGATTATGAATATGACCCTTGTCTATATGTGTGGTTAAGACATATTCGTACTTACCTTTTAAATGTTCATCAGCAAGTTTTTTACCTATATTCTGTGCTAATTCTGGTGTAATTTCTCCTGGTGCAAAACTCTGTATTAGGTGATGTGCTAATGTATCCCCTTGTTCTTTCCATTGATTTTTTTTAGTTAACTCAAATTGAATATCTGCCAGCTTATGGTTGCAATTATAATCATAAATTAAAAGCTCACCATCGGTTTTTTCAGCATCGCATATATAATCCAATGCTTTTTTAAGTGTGGACTTTATCGGGTGTATTGATGTTACAGCCATGCTAATCAATTCCTTTCAAGAATAATAAATTTTCACGTAATAACTGCCATATTTCATCAAGACTTTTTTTGATACAACTTAGCTCATGGTTAGTAACATCTTTGGTTGATGAGGAGTTAACAGCTTTTGCAATTTGATTAATATTTACTCCGATTTTATTAATTTCATTTGCAACTAATGTCATATCTTTTTTATCCTTATCAACAACTTTAATAATGTATCCATCTAATGCCATTCTTCTAAGATAATCTGAAATAGACTTTGAATTGCAAAGTTGTATTTTTGACTGAATTATTTTGTTTTCCTCTTCGGTAACTGGAAGTCTTAAACATATATTTCTAAAACGTTTTACCATAAAAAACACCTCTGTAAATTTAATTTTCTTATCTTTCTTACTCATTTGCTTTGTGCAAAAATAAAGGGGTTTGGGTTCACCCAACAAGCGGAAGTGTGGCTACACTTCCTATGCTTGCTATCCTAAACATCGTGGCTATTCAAGGCTAGAATGATTGTGCAGTTTAATTAATAGCTTGCTTTGTACAAAAGGAAGTGATATTTGATATAGCTCTTTTACTTTTAATATATCAAACTCATCTTCAAATGCTTCACTTAAAAATATAAACCTATCCTCAACTTCATTATCTTTAATGTGGGTTTGATGTAATTCTGTATCTACTTCCTTTACATCTACATAATCAACAGAAATTGTTTCAGTTTCATAAACTCCCATTTTGTTTTGCTCTTGTATGTCCAACAAATTTTGTTGCAGGTCAATAAACTTTTCAAGTGATAGCTTGTCAATACAATCCGAATTTTTACTAATAACAAACTTCAAGAATAATATTTTACCTCCTATACCTTTTTTACCATGTGGCTCATACTCAAACTTAATATCTGTTTTTTCACGTAGTGCTTGTTGGCAAACATCTAGTACTCTATCTTTAAAATCACCAAACCTTTTATGTTCTTTTACATTTAGACCCAAAAGAGCTTTTAGCTCAATAACAGATATTATACGCTCTCCTATTTTTTCATATTGTTTCAAAATTTCATACATACGTAATTGATTTGAACTTTTTAAATGTAAAGCATTCCATAATTGATATGTAAAATACTTCTGCTTAAACTCAAACATAAGCGGAAGAGCCTTATCATGTGCATCAATTTCTACATACCACTCACCACATTCATTTTGTGCTACAGTACACTCTTTAAAAAGCTGAAAAGCTGTATAGTTATTTTTCTTTTCCAATGGAACATTAATTACTTTAGATAAAAGACCATTAGTTACCTGTTTAAAGTAATCAATCTTTAAAGTTCCCAGTTCCATAATACTTCTAAAATCATTCATGGAAAATCTAACTAATCTACTAGAAACTTGACGTGCATTGATTTTTGCCAAATAAATTGTTAAGAATCGTAGTTCTTGTAGTGTCATGTTATTTGAACGCATTTCATTTAACACATTGGATTTTTCTACTAAGTAATTGTTTTTTATTAACATAATGTCACCTCTTAAATTTACAATATCACATTAAACGCTAGATGTCAAGTGTGGTGTTAACTATGCTACATGTGTGAATCCTTGGCGTTAACTGTGCGAATCCTTAGCGTTAACTGTGCGAATTCTTAGCGTTAACTGTGCGAATTCTTAGCGTTAACTATGCGAATCCTTAGCGTTAACTGTGCGAATCCTTAGCGTTAACTGTGCGAATCCTTAGCGTTAACTGTTTTTGTAAAATGGCTCTATCAAACGATTTTCAGAGGGGTAAAACAAGTAATAAAACAAGTAATAAACAAGATAAACAAAATTTTGCAATTTTATTTATAAAACAAGCAAACTAACAAGAACAAATTAAAAATCTCTTTTTGCTAGTTTGCTAGTTCTAAAAAGTCATTACTTTATAACAAAATTAAAGTCAAGACAAGCCTTAACAATAACATAGCCAAAAACACACCATAAATGTACCAAATTTAACCTTGAATACGTTTGACGTGTAAAACCCTACTCAAAAACAAAGCCCCCTAAAACGCAATTTTAAACGCATTCTAGGGGGTGTCACAAAAATATTTAAATTTACACTTTGACAATTACAGTAAACTATATGTTTTAAAATATAGCGTTAACTGTGCAATGCATTAGCGTTAACTACAGAGTATTTGAATTGTATCTGCGGATAGATAGGGGGGAAGAGAGCAAAAGATTACGAGAAAGTCACCTCTCTTCCCCCCTTAACATAAAAAGCATTGAAAAATTGAAAATTAAAATATTCAACTTTACAACACTTTTTACTTACCCCCCATCTCTCCGACTTTCTCAAAATATGTTCTACCTTGCTTTATAAAACATAAGTAGTTGTAAGATTTAAACTATATAGCAATTCTTAGAAAATAATCTTGCAAATACTGTACAATTTTGTTGACAAGATAAACCTCTTATGATAATATAAAAGAGTCAAACTAAAAAAAAATAACCTCCCCCATGTAAAACAGTTTAGCTCCTGGTTTACATGGAATAGAATTCAAGTTGATTTAAGAGCCCAACTTAATTTCTTTTGGAAAGTTACGAATGTTATTATAGCAATAATATTTATAAATTTCAAGAGTATTTAAGTGTTTTAAACATTTGAATACTCTTTTTGTTTTTAAATGACAAAAACTAAGCCTAAATAGGCTATATGTTAACTAATTCAGTAAACAAAAATTTATTAAGGAGTGGTAAATATGTCAACGTTTAAAATCCAAAAAACAACCAACTTTTTATGCTTGGAAAACCACTGTATGCATAATGCAAATTTAAGCCTTAAAGCTAAGGGATTACTATGCCTATTGCAAAATTTGAGCTCGACGAGTGCTTGCAGTATGGACGAACTTGTTAATTTTTGTAGAGATGGTGTTAGTAGTGTTCGGTCGGGTATAAATGAGCTTGAAAAATGTGGCTATTTAAAGCGAATCGTAAACCGCAACCATGGAAAAATTGTTAGTGTCGAGTATTTAATTTTGGAACAACCTGAAATCAAAACTTTAAAAATGAAAGGGGTATCTATGTGTCTTTAGTAACAGATAAGCAATATATGACAGTAGTAAAAAAAAGATATTCGTTTACACAGGTTGACAACGAGATAGTAAATAACCCCAAATTACATGCTAAGGAAAAAGGTATCATGTTGTACCTTCTTTCTAAACCCGATGGCTGGAAGTTTTACATGTCAGATATCTTTAATCATTTTGCCGATGGAGAGGCTGCCATACGTAGCGGACTAAAAGAATTGGAAAAGCACGGATATTATTTAAAAATACCTGTACGTGTTAATGGGAAAATTCACCACTGGGATACAATTGTATTTGAAGACCCCAAAGATATGTTGGAGTACAAAAAAGCAAACAGTATTTGTAAAAAACAGCCTAGTATTGCCGTTGCAGTTAAAAATCCAAAAGCGAAAGGTTCAACCTCCAAAAGTGGCTCTAGCAGTGCATCTGTTCTACTTCTTAAAAATCAAGATGTAGCTAGTGATTATGAAGAAATTAGGGATACTAGTAATACTAACTTAAACAATACTGACAATACTAAGATTATTCTTTCTTCTGAAAAAGTTAACGTTGAATTGACGAAAGAAAATGATAACTTTATTTTCCCAGTAGATAAAATGGACTGCCAGCAAATCAAAGAAACTATAAAATCTAATATCCAGTATGAAGTTTTAACACAAAAACTGCCAGCAGATGAAATTAATAGCATTGTTGAGTTAATGGTGGAAACGATTAATACCGACAGCCAAACAATCTATTTGGGTAAACAAGGTATACCTGCCGAAAAAGTGAGGCAGCAGTACTTGCGGGTAAACTATGCCCAAATTGTTGCAATCATTCAGTTTGTCAAGGCAAATTCAGGCAACATTAAAAATCAAGCTCAGTACATAAAAAAATCCCTAATGAACCCGCCCACTTCAAACGATGTAGCAATAAAAAGAGAAAATCAAGACTTATCTAGCATTGACAAGACAGATTTACAGTGGATACTCGAGCATAGCAATGACAATATAATTTAATAAGCTGGGAGGTTTTGAAACTATGGCAAGTGTAAGTGAAAAATCAACGGAAAAAATGTACGCATTATCTTTGCAGGCGATGCAATTCACAGGAAAAACCTTTACTAAGGCAGTTTTTGAAATGTTAAAACTTGCAAAACAATTTCCAAAGTTATTAAACTTATTGGATAAACCCAAAAAAGGTATGCAGAGTGTTGCATCCCTTTCTAGGAGTGGTGACAAAGTTGAAAAAATTGAGCTTAAAACCAACGAAATTAAAAAGTTTGAAGCTATTGCAAAAAAATATGGTATTGATTTTTGCATTGAAAAAATTACACCAAAAGAGGTTAACAAATCAAAAACATTTTCAGAAACCACAGACAAAACAGTAACAGATGAAACAACAGTAGAAACCACAAACAAGACAGCAACAGATGAAACAACAGTAGAAACGAAAACAGCAGATACAGATACAGCCACAGTAGAAACAAAAACTCCAGACACATATATGATATTCTTTAAGGCAAAAAGTGCAACTGTATTGCACCATGCACTAAAAACCTATGCTGCGGATGCACTTAAAAACAATAAGGCAAAGAGTAAAGAAAAATCACAAGAAACTGGTAAAAAAGAACCATCACAAACTCAAACTGAGGAAAAGCCTAGTTGTTTGGAAAAGTTAGTGAGCTTAAAAGCTGTGATTGCTGCTGCTCCCAAACTATCTAAAACACAGGACAAAAAGGTAGGGCTAGAAATATGAAAAAACACTTACCCCTTTTAATATTTCTAATAATAATATCGCTAATTTCAAGTAATATTGGTGAAGCTTATAGGCTGGCACAAGGTGATATATGGATTACAATTACATATCTTAATTTTGCATTTAGCAACCCATTACCCAGCAGCAACTTACAAGATTTACTTTTTGGATTTGGTATTGGAGGAATTGTTTTATTTGTATCATATTTGAAAAGCTTAGATAAAAAGAAGCTTAGACAGGGTGAAGAGTATGGTTCTGCTAGATGGGCAACTTCACAGGATATAAATCCATATATTGACCCTAAATTTGAAGAGAATGTTTTGTTGTCGCAAACAGAACGTTTAATGATGAGTGGTAGACCAAAAGACCCTAAATATGGCAGAAATAAAAACATTCGAGTTATTGGTGGTTCAGGAAGTGGGAAAACAAGGTTTTTTATAAAGCCTAATATAATGCAAATGCACAGTTCGTATGTGATGACCGACCCAAAAGGTACACTATTGCCAGAATGCGGACAAATGCTAGTTGAAAATGGTTATGTTATAAAAACCCTAAATACTATCAACTTCAAAAGTCAATGAAATATAATCCCTTTGTATACATACAGAGCGAAAAAGATATTTTAAAACTTGTGAACACTTTAATAATAAATACAAGTGGTGACGAAAAAGCAAAGGAGGATTTTTGGGTTAAGGCTGAACGACTTTATTACACAGCATTAATTGCATATATACACTTTGAGTGTCCTGAAGATGAGAAGAATTTTAACACTCTTGTAGAATTGATAAATGCAAGCGAGGTTAGGGAAGATGATGAAAACTTCAAAAATGCAGTTGATATGTTATTTTATGAACTGGCTGAAAAAGACCCACAACATTTTGCTGTACGTCAATACAAAAAATATAAATTAGCAGCAGGTAAAACAGCAAAATCTATCTTAATTAGCTGTGGTGCAAGGCTATCACCATTCGACATAAAAGAGCTAAGAGAGTTAACATCAAGTGATGAGCTGGCACTTGATACAATAGGCGACGAAAAAACAGCATTATTTGTCATCATAAGTGATACGGATAGTACTTTTAATTTTATTGTATCCATCATGTACACGCAAATGTTTAACCTGCTTTGTACCAAAGCTGATGATGTGTATGGTGGAAGGTTGCCAGTTCATGTTAGATGTTTGTTAGACGAATTTGCAAACATCGGTAAAATACCAGAGTTTGAAAAACTTATTGCAACCATTCGGGGCCGTGAAATTTCTGCATGTATTGTCCTGCAATCGCAGGCACAGTTAAAATCTTTATATAAAGATAATGCAGATACCATTTCAGGAAACTGCGACAGCACACTTTTTTTAGGTGGAAATGAAGAAACCACTTTAAAAAGTATAAGCGAAATGCTAGGCAAAGAAACTATAGATACTTTTAACATATCAAATTCTTTTGGACAGAGTAAATCGTCCAGCACATCAAATCAAAAGCTAGGACGAGATTTAATGAGTAAAGATGAGATTTCAGTAATGAAAGGTGACCAATGTATTGTTATGATTAGGGGAACACGACCATTTTTCAGTAAAAAATTTGATATTGAAAAACATAAACAATACAAAACACTATCAGACTTTGACCCAAACAATAAATTTGACATTGTAGAATACCAAAACACAAAACTAAAACTAAAATCAAATGATATGTTTTCAGTTTTAAATATTGGAGAAATTAAATAGTTAAAGAGCGTGCATAATTACACGCCATAAAGATAGATTTTCAAAAACAAAAATTGTGGGAGGTGGCAAAACCGCAACAACATAAATCTAGCCAAAATATAAAATGAAATGGAGTTAAATAATTATGGAGTTTTTCACAGAAGCAGTAAATATACTACAAAAAGTACTAATGGCAATAGGCTTAGGTGCTGGCATATTGGGAGGAATCAACCTTTTTCAAAGTTTTAGTGACAACAATTCAAATTCACGTCAACAGGGCATAAATCTACTCATTGCAGGTGGTGGCATTATACTTATTGCCACCACACTAGTACTAATGCTTTCAAATGCTTTCAACTAAAAACAAGAGGAGGAAATTTTATGACAAAGAAGATATCTTTAGTTTTATTGGCACTTATTATGGTTTTAGGCATTATTGGGTGTGGTGAAAAAAAGCCAAGCATAGAGGGTACTTATGTATGCGGATTTCTTACATTTACACTTAACAATGATGGCACAGCAACATACTTAAATGATTCTCACACTTTAAAAGGAACATACACAATTGATGGAGACAAAATCAATATGAAATTTGACCTTGAGGGTGCAAGGAATTACACATTTAAGGTTGAAGATTGGAATGGAATGATTAATGAAAATGGTGTAATTGTAATGGATGCAAAGGAAAAAGATAGTACAACAGGTATACATCGCAAATATGATTTTGTAAAGGTAGAAAAATAAGATTTGTTCTAATAAACGTGAAAGGAGGTGCTCTTTTGATTGGGCAAAAAGTTGATTTTATAGGTACAAATCTTTTAAAATTAGTGTCAAAAATATATGCAATCGTAACTAATAAGTTAGGCTTAAATCTTCCGTATATCTGCAATGTGGTAGACCCATTAGGAGGAATAGGCAATGCTATAACAGATGCAATTGAAATATTTTTTAAAAATATTATGATTGAGGGAATAGAAGTCAAGCTCAATGAAATGTTTGGAGTGCTAGATGGAAATGTAAATATTATTTCCAATGAGCTTGAAAAAACCCCAAGTAACTGGAATCCTACAGTATTTAACTTTATTCGAGAGGTTGCAGAAACAGTAGTTGTACCAGTGGCGACACTAATCATTACTGCGGTTTTATGTTATGAAATTATTAGTACAGTTACAGCAAACAATAATTTTCATGAAAAACCAGTAGAAAATATTTTTAAATTGTTGTTTAAAGCCTGCATTTCAGTTATGCTGCTGGCTAACTTTTTTGATATATCTATGGCTTTTTTTGACCTTAGTAAAGAGCTGGTACAACAAGCTGGCAATATTATTACTGATACAACAGCCACAGTAGATTTAGGCGATGTAATGGCAACTATTAGAGATGAATTAGAGGCAAAAAAAGTAGGCGAATTAATGGGTATGTGGCTAGAAATTCAAATAATTTCACTCATAATGAATATTATGACCATAGTTATTTACATTTCTCTTTATGCACGTATGATTGAAATCTATATTTATTGTGCAGTTGCACCCATACCATTTGCCACTTTTGGTAATCAAGAATGGTCGAGCATTGGAAAGAACTATATAAAAACATTAATAGCATTGGCATTTACAGGACTGTTTATTATGATTGGTATGGGTATTTATTCGGCACTAGTGACCTCAACAATCAATAATATAACAACTGTTGCGGAATTTCACAAAGCAATGCTAATAATAGCTGCATTTTCAGGGCTATTAGCAATGATGATATCAAAGTCGGGTACTATGGCTAAATCAATTATGAATGCGAGCTAAAGGAGGTTGAATATGGCAGTAATTTTAGGTTACCCAGCGGTAGGAAAGGCTTTTTTATTTACACATAAGTTTACAGATAAGGACGTTATTATTACAATTGACCCCGAAGAGGAATACATATCACTATTAGAGCAATTAGGTAATGCGGAATCACTTGTTATTAGTGAATAGAGATACATCACGAAATGCAATTAAAGGAGGTTTAATATGGCATATATAACAGTACCAAAAGATTTGAACAAAATCAAGACAAAGATTATGTTTGGATTAACAGGTAGACAATTAATATTTTTTTCATTAGCTGGATTAGTGTGTGTACCAATATATATGCTACTGCGTAATATTGTTGGTAGTGATATTGCGGCACTTGCTGTAATGATACTGGGTTCACCATTCTTTTTCTTAGCCATGTATGAAAAAGATGGACTGCCAGCAGAAAAAATTCTTGAAAATTATTTGCGGACAATAAAAAGACCAGCTGCAAGAATTTATGCACAACAAAATTTTTACCAGCAACTTATGGGGGAGGATAACTATGCAAAAACAAGACCAGCAAAAAAAGCAACTGGCAAACGTAACAGCACAGCACAAACAAAACAAAAAAAACAAGGAGAAAGTAAATCAGGAGCCGAATAGTTCAAAGAGAAATTTGCTTTCAGTGTTGTTTAACCGTGAACCAAAGCCCGAAACGGTGCAAGACTCAATACCATTTTTGCATATGACCAGAGATGGTATTTGTCAAATTGACAAAAATAACTTTTCAAAATCTATTGTATTTTATGATACCAATTACCAGCTGGCACAAGAAGAAGATAAGGAGAAAATATTTGGTGATTGGTGTTCAGTACTAAACTATTTTGACTCCAGTGTATCCTTACAACTCTCTTTTATCAACAAGGAGGTTGATATACAGGAATATGCCAAAATCATCGAAATACCTGCAATAGATGATGAGTACAAAGACTTAAGGGCAGAGTATGCAGCCATGCTAAGAGAGCAGTTAGCAAAAGGAAACAATGGTATACACAAGACCAAAATTTTAACTTTTACAATCGGAAGAGAGGACATTAGAAAAGCAAAAATAAGATTGGATAAAATTGAAATCGGAATACTGAACCAACTTAATAAAAAAATGGAAATTAAAGCATTCTCATTAAATGGCAAACAACGTTTACAATTACTACACGGAGCATTTAATATTGGGGGTAAGGAAAAATTTAGATTTAGTTTTGAAGAGATGTATCAATCAGGTCAAAACGTAAAGGATTATATTGCTCCATCAAGTTTTTGGTTTGGTGATAGTAAATACTTTAAGATGGGTAAAATGTATGGCTCAGTTAGTTTTTTACAGATAACAGCAAGCGAATTAAACGATAGAATACTTGCAGATTTTCTTGACATGAACAACAACTTAATTCTATCAATGCATATAAAATCCATTGACCAAGCAACCGCATTAAAGATGGTTAAGGGTAAGTTAACAGATATCAACACTATGAAACTGGAGGAGCAACAAAAAGCGGTCAAAGCTGGCTATGATATGGATATATTACCGCCAGACTTACAGACATATAGCCTTGGAAGACACAGCCTACTAAAAGAGATTGAATCACGAAACGAACGACTATTTTACATTACATTTGTAATTGTAAATATAGAAAATAATAAGCAAAAGCTAGAAAATATTAGGCTGGAATGTTCGAGCATTGCACAACAAAATAACTGTGTACTAAAAACCTTAGATTACCAGCAAGAGCAAGGGCTATTTACTTGTTTGCCAATAGGACTAAATATGATAAATATTAAGCGAGTACTTACCACAAGTTCTACAGCTATTTTCATACCATTTACAACAAGTGACCTCTTTCAAAGAACTAAAACTGCACTTTATTATGGTATTAATGCCCTTTCTAATAACCTAATTATGGTTGATAGAAAGCTTCTTACTAACCCTAATGGATTGTTTTTAGGTCGCCCAGGTTCTGGAAAAACTTTCTCCGTTAAACGTGAGATTGCTAATGTGTTTTTTGTAACCAATGATGATGTTATCATTTGTGACCCCGAGAATGAATATTCGGGGCTAGTAGAGCAACTAGGTGGACAGGTTATAAAAATATCGCCAGTATCAACACAATATATAAACCCAATGGACATCAACGAGAGTTATGGTGATGGAGATGACCCTATAATTTTAAAATCCGACTTTATCTTGTCCCTTTTAGAACTTGTTGTAGGTGGACATGATGGTTTACAACCAATACAGAAAACCATTATTGACCGTTGTGTTAGAAAAATCTACACAACATATCTAGCAAACCCCGACCCCCAAAAAATGCCTATCTTAGAAGATTTATATAATCTTTTAAGAGAGCAGCGTGAAGATGAAAGACAATATATTGCAACAGCTCTTGAAATTTACGTAACAGGAAGCCTTAACATTTTTAATCATAGAACAAATATTGATGTTAACAAACGTATTGTATGTTTTGAAATCAAGGATTTAGGTAACCAATTAAAAAAGTTGGGTATGCTAATCGTTCAAGACCAAGTATGGAATAGGGTAACTGTAAACAGGGAAGAGGGCAAATCAACAAGATATTACATAGATGAATTCCACTTATTACTTCGTGAGGAGCAAACAGCAAAATTTAGTGTTGAGATTTGGAAGAGGTTTAGAAAGTGGGGCGGTATTCCTACAGGAATTACCCAAAATATCAAGGATTTACTGGCAAGCCCAGAAATTGAAAATATATTTGAAAACTCAAATTTCATTTATATGTTAGACCAAGCACCGGGTGACCGCAAAATCCTTGCAGAAAAATTAGGAATATCATCAACTCAACTTTCTTTCGTGACGAACTCTAGCCCGGGCGAGGGATTAATGTTTTACGGAGATACGATTATACCGTTTATTGACCATTTTCCACATAACACAAAACTATATAGACTAATGACATCTAAATTAGAAGAAGTTCATCAGTTTAAAATTGACAAGGTTGAAGTGGAGGTTTAAATCATAAACAGCCTACTAAACAAAGCCAATAATACTTACAACCAGTTGCAATATGCAAGCAAAACTGCCAAGACATACACTAGACTCAAATTTGATAAGGAATTTAATTCTACTACAGGAAAGCTAGAAACAAGAGTACATTTAGTAGAGGAGTTTAGCAAACACTCTTCTAAAAAAAACTTACCAACCAAACTTGTTTTAGGTACTGCAAACTTAGGTAAAAAACTTGTAACTCAAGGTGTAAAAACTATAGCCCACCAAGCAGTGCATAAGTTAAAACATGAAGTTATAGGCGATAATGCAGCACTTCAATCAGCAGAAAAAGGCAAACAAGGTGCACAAGGAGTTTTAAAGGTTTCTGGACTTGCAGGTAAATTTGTAGAAAAGAGAGAATTAAATAAATATTCTCGCTTAACAAAAAAAATGGGTAAGTTAGATGGTAGGGTAGCTATTTCTAATAATAACTATTTTAACAATGCGCAAAATCTACCAAAAGAAAAGGGTATGACAGGTGTTCTTAATCGTGCTTTTCAAAAAAGGCGAATTAAGAAAATGTCTATGGCAAATGTTCGAGGGGCGGCAAATATAACAAATATTATTACAAGCCGTAACTTTCTAACAAGATTCAAAGCTAAAGCAAGTGAATTTGTTAGAAGAAAAACAATGGGAATTTTTGCAACAGGAGGTTTTCTTTTAGTTCTTTTTGTTATAATTTCTATTGTTTCCTCCATGTTTCTTAGTATGATAAGCAGTACTAGCAATGTCATTGCAGGTACATACTCGGCAACGCCACAAAATATTGAAAATAGTACAAAGGATTGGACTTTTAGGGAATCGGAATTAAGGGAGCAGATAGAAAACATAGAAGTTACTCAAAGTGGATATGATGAGTACCAATATCATTTAGCAGAAATTGGAGGGGTAGACCAATTTGAAATTATGTCTTTTTTAGCAGCTATGCTTTTTGAAAATTACAATATAGCAGATGTGGAACAGCTACTATCTACTGTCTTTCCGCAAGTATACAACTTTTTTACAGAGGTGGAAATACAGCAACGAACAGCAACTGATAGTGCTGGAAATGAATATACATATGATTTTACTATTCTACACGTTCATCTAGAACGAACTGAACTGATAGATGTAATTACCCCTATTCTACAAGCAGAAACAGGTGGTAGATATGATATGTATATAAATTATATGGATACTCGAGGAGGTCAACAATTCTATGGAAATCCGTTTGGTAGTTATAATTGGCTGAATAATGTTTCAAGCCAGTATGGCTGGCGTAGTAACCCTACAGATGAGGGAGAGGAGTTTCATACAGGTGTAGATATTGCATTACCCATAAATACACCAATAACAACCGTACATACTGGTACAGTTGTTGAGACAGGCTTTCATAACTCGTATGGCAAATATGTGAAAATAGTTGACGAACGTGGAATCGAAAGTTTTTATGCACACTGTAACACGATTAATGTATCGGTCAACCAACTAGTACCGTTAGGTACACAAATTGCTACTGTAGGTAGCACAGGACGAAGTACTGTGCCACACTTACATCTTGAAATCAGAGTAAATGGACAACATGTTAACCCCATGTTTCATATAAGTTATATGCCACCAACAGGAGAGGAAGATATTTAAAATGGAAAATAAACTAGAGGTATTGAGAAAGAAATTGAAAATTGCAAAAGACAAAGTTTTGGTGTATCAGCAAAAAGTTAAGGATTATAACCTCCAAATACAGATTGAAGAAGGTAAACATCTGCTAAAAGTTTGTAGGAAATATAATATGACAACAAGTGAAATAGCAGAATTTCTAAAAAAAGCAAAGGAGAAACCAAATGAAAGTAATTAAAAAACCATGGATAGTAGCATTATCAACTGTATTTGTGGTAATCACAATGATAAGTATAGCAACAAGTGCAGCTGCTTCATCAAGTGATGATAGTAGTTCATCAGGCAGCCCATCATCAAGTGAGGATAGTAGTGGCAGCGGTTCAGGCAGCACACCAACCCCAGCACCAGATGTAATAGTTGGCATTAACAGACCCACAGGCTACCGTACCAACGAAACAAATATAAGTATAAGTGTTAACGATAGGGCAAATACAGGACTATTTTTTGTACGAACTGTAAAGGCAAAAATAAATAACGGTAGTTGGGTAGATATTACGGACAATATGTTTGTTGCAATAAATACTGATTGCACAATTTATATTGAAGTGACTGATACGGCTGGTATTATTCATACAAAAAGCCGTTACCTAGATATCTTTGACCGTGAAAAACCAACATTAAAAGCAGGAATTACAGGTAAGATTTTAACGGTTGAAGCACTAGATACAATATCAGGTGTACACGCTATCTTTGTTGATGGTGTACGTTATGCGGGTAGTGAGCTAGTAAACGGTACACTAGAAGTAAACACCAGTGAGCTTGATAGCACGCTGGATAAAATCACAATCCAGTCAAGCGACAATGCAGGCAATAAATCAGTAGCATACACAATTAAAAACCCAAATTATAAAGCACCAACCAGCACACCAGCAGCAGCTAGCCCGCCAAGCAGTGCTGTAGGCAGTACTACAATACCACCAGCACCAGCAGCAGGGGCATCAGCAACCACTAAACCAACAACACCAGCAGCAGGTACTGGAAGTTCAGCAGCAGCAGGTACAGAAAGTACCAGCGGTGTGGTTAAAATAGGTGACAACCAATTTGTCACTATAGTTACTAAGGACGGTAACACATTTTATTTAATTATAGACAACTCCAAAACCACTGACAACGTATATTTGGTGACCGAAGTGGACGAAAACGATTTATTGAATTTTGTGGAAACGCCAGAAACAACTATAATAGCAGAACCAGTTATAGAAAATATACCACCTGTTGAACCTGAACCACCAATAAAGGAAGTTGAACCAGTTCCAAACACCAAAAAGAATACATTTGGTGATACTCTTTTTATCATTGTAGTAGCTGGTATTATAGCTGTTGCAGGTTACTTCTTTAAAATTAGACCAGCACAACAAGCTAAAAATCGATTGTTAGAAAATGATGATAGTGAGTTAAATTATGAGGAGTATGATGAAAGTTTAGAAGAAGAGCAAAGTAGCAATGAGTTAGAAGATGAGCAGGTAGACGTGGAATTTATGTAAATTAAAAAATCCCCCACTATTGTAGTGGGGGAAATCAATTATCTTTCTGGTGTATTCTTTTTTTCACGTTTAACATTTGGGGTTTTTGTATCAAGTGATTTAATTGATTGGTTTTCATGTAGCTTATCCAGTACGCTAGGTTTTTTAGTTGGTAATGATGGGATTTGTGTTTTAGCAAGGGGTTGTATTGTTTTTTGTTTTTCTAAGGATAATTCTTGGAGTAGCTTTTTTTCAATGGAAACAATATCCGTAAAAACAATAGGAATATTTCTTTTTGCCATTTTTAATACATCGTGGGCATTGACTGTAATATCTTTTTTAAGTGCATTGGAAATAGTAACTGGGTTATTTGTGTTTTTATCAATATAAGTATTGTGCATATATTTTTCTATAACTGGGAACATATTTTGAATTAAAAATGCAGATTTATTTCCCAATATTTCACCAAACCTTATTGTATTGCAATGTCCATACTTTTTAACTTTTTTTTCATATAAATTTAAGTACTTATCAATTTTGGAAGAAACAGGTACAAGCCAAAAAATATCTGTTTTAGTGTCCTTAAATGCAAAAAAACATGGTCTATGGTGAAGAACATTACCTATATTCTCTTTGTTTTGCATTAGCAATTTCTTTTCATCATATTTGGTATAGTAATCATCTGAAATAAAATAAAATTGGTTTTTTGGCAATGCTCTCACTCCATAAATGTCAAGATATAGATAAAAGGCTCTATCTATTGACAGAGCCTTTTATCTATTTGAACCCAACCATTTATTTGAGCTCCGCTTGTTGGTTAGCGGAGAAACATTTGAACCCAACCATTTATTTGAGCTCCGCTTGTTGGTTAGCGGAGAAACATTTGTTGATACTATTGTACCACAACGTGTACACGTTGTCAACTCGTTTGTACCTTAGAACTTTAAAATATGTTGTCAACTCGTTTGTACCTTAGAACTTTAAAATATAGTGTGGGTATTTGTATACCCCAATTATATTTTATGCATATTAGCATTTAAAATCCACAAAACCAAAATTTATTAGGAGGAAAAAATGAAATTAATTATAGCGGAGAAACCCAGCGTTGCCCAATCAATAGCAAAAGTCTTAGGCTGCACCACAAAGAAAGACGGCTACATAGAGGGTGCAAATTGCCGTGTTACGTGGTGTGTAGGTCACTTAGTGCAATTAGTCGATGCCAACACATACGACCCTAAATACAACGGTAAATGGCTGTATGAAGACCTACCGATAATCCCCGACACGTGGCAATATAAAATTAGTGCTGGAAAAGAAAAACAGTATGGTATTATCAAGGATTTAATGCAAGATAAATCAGTTACTGAAATTGTGTGTGCCACTGATGCAGGACGTGAGGGCGAGCTAATTTTTAGATTAGTATACAACCATGCAGGGTGTAAAAAGCCTATAAAACGGCTTTGGATAAGCAGTATGGAGGACACCGCAATAAAAGAGGGCTTTGCAAACTTACGTAACGGAGATGACTACCAAAGTCTATATGAAAGTGCATTATCCCGCAGCCAAGCCGATTGGTTAGTAGGAATCAATGCTACACGGCTCTTTAGCTGCCTTTACTACAAATCGTTACCAGTAGGGCGGGTACAAACACCAACACTTGCAATGCTGGTTGATAGGCAAAGTAAGATAACTGGATTTATCAAAGAAAAAACCTACTCCGTTTCAATTAACCAGGATACCCTTGAAATAACCAGCGAAAAGTTCACAGAAAAAATACAGGCTGACCAGCTGCAAGCAAGATGTGCTGGTAAATCCGCCACCGTACAAGATGTGAAAAAAGAGGATAAGACTGTAAACCCTCCCAAACTTTACGATTTAACCACCTTGCAACGTGAAGCAAACAAGTTTTATGGATACACAGCACAGCAAACACTGGATATTGTTCAAGCATTGTACGAAAAAAAGCTGCTGACCTATCCACGAACGGACAGCCAATACATAACTGATGACATGGCACCGAATATTCAAGAATTAATTAAAATTGTTGCTAATAGTAGCATTTTCCCCGCAAATCTAGCCCCTAAAGATGTGACTTGTATAGATACAAAGCGAATTACCGACAACAAAAAGGTAACCGACCATCACGCAATAATACCCACAAAACAGCTTGCAAGTACCGATTTAAACACCCTAAGTTCTGAACAGCAAAATATACTAACAATCGTTAGCCAAAAGCTTGTATCCGCAGTGTCAAGCCCACATATCTATGAGCAGGTAACCGCAAAACTAAGTTGTGAGGATACTAATTTTACAACCACAGGAAAAACAATTAAACAAGAGGGCTGGAAAATCATAGAACAAGCCTTTAAGCAGACACTCAAATCCAAAAACAGCGAGGAAAAAGAACCTAAACCACTACCAACATTAATCATTGGGCAGATTTTCGAGAGTGTAGAATCGAAAACCAACGAACACGAAAGCCAGCCACCTAAGCCATTTACCGAGGACACACTACTATCTGCTATGGAACACGCAGGACAAAAAGAGTTTGACGAGGAAACGGAGAAAAAAGGGCTAGGAACACCCGCCACACGTGCCAGCATTATTGAAAAATTAATCAAGTCCGAACTTGTACAGCGTAGCAAAAAGCAGCTCCTACCCACGCAAAAAGGCGTTAATCTAATTACGGTACTACCCGATAAAGTAAAATCTCCAACAATGACCGCCGAGTGGGAAAACAACTTGAATTTAATCTCAAAAGGTGAGGTTAAGGCAGCCGATTTTATGCAGGAAATTAAAGAGTTTACCAAAGATATTGTAACAACATACAGTAGTGTTACAAGCGAAAATAAGGCTATTTTCCACGAGCCAAAAGAGCCTGTAGGTATATGCCCAAAGTGCGGTAAGAATGTTATAGAGTGGGGTAAATCATACTCCTGTGAAAGTGGTAAGGGCGGGTGTGGCTTTGTAGTTTGGAAAAACATAGCCAGCAAGGACATTTCCATTACCCAAGCAAAAAAAGTTATTGCCAAGGGCAAGAGCGACCTAATAAAGGCATTCAAGAGCAAGGCGGGTAAAGACTTTAACGCCTATCTTGTGCTAAAAGACGATAAAACCGTTGGTTTTGAATTTGAAAGGAGTATTGTATGATTACTAATGGTAAATCGAGTAAAGAAAGCTTAAAACAATTTTACGAGCTTATGTTAGCTAATAATAATTTGGAGCTATTTTATGAAATACTGACAATGAATGATAGCGAAATGAACAAAGCTTTAAAAATATTTTATGATACGAACGATTTCTTATCTATCCTAATTCTAAACGGAATAATACATATTGAATCGCTCCCATTTTCTATACGCACATATGATAAAATTATGTATATATATTCTTTTAGATGTTTTCGTTGTAACAAAGAACAATACCTAAAAGTTTTGACATTATTAAGTGATGATATAAAACGTCTTGCCAGTGAAAATTCCTATACTGGTCATTTGGACGATTTGTTAGAATCATATAAAGACTTTCTACCTACTATTTAGTTACACCTCCCTATACTTAAAAAGGTGGGAAACTACAATAAAAAACACCAACTATTAGTGAAACAAAGAACGCATTTGGAGAAATCCGCTAAGTTAGGGGGTGCGTTTCCAGTGTTGTAAAGTTGAATATCTTTGATTTTCAATTTTTCAATGCTGGAAACGTAAAGGGGGGAAGATATGCGGATTTCTCTTTTAGTCTTTGACTCTTCCCCCCTGCCCAGTCCGCAGACCAAACCAAAATCTACACATGAAAGGAAATTATACTATGTCAAAAACGATTGAAGAACCTAACCGTGTTATAGAAATT
>JAGWCC010001522.1:0-22347 GCA_022651775.1 Drusus annulatus | reverse complement strand
CTAAATTTTTTTGAAAAAACCCCCCCCGCGAAGACTATTTAAAAAATTAAAAAAACCGAAAAAAACTATTTTACGTTTTTTAACAGTTCATACCAATCGTAGTTCAGTTTATATAATACAAAAAAAAGGGGGGTTTTTTTTTTTTTTTTTTTTTAAAAAAATTTTCCTTTTTCCCCAATTTTTTTTTTTTTGATATTTTTTGGGTTTTTTTTGGGGACAATTTTGTGATTTTTAAAATTTTTTTTTTGGTTTTAAAAAAAAATTTGGGTTCAACGTCGTTTCGGAATTCTTTTAAAAAACTTAAATGGAATTCCCAAAACCTTTGAATTTTTTCCCAACCCCGTAAACCAAAAAAACCGCTGGGTGGGGGTTCGTCTCCACCCCGGTCTCTTTTCGCTTTTTTTCGGTTAGACTACTTTGAAACCCCCAAAATTTCAAAAAAAGTTTTTCTGATTCCCCATTTTTTTTTAAAATGAAAATTTGAAAATGTCAACTGGATTAGCCGCAGTTGCCGCTTCCGCGGGGCAAATTTTAAATAGTTTCACAAACAGTGCGAGGAAATATTCAGCGAGGCTTTGAGAATTTGTCGTATTTTAAAACTGGCTGAACTGGAAATGGAGGCTCTAATGTATGCATATTCTATTAGATAACTGATTCTCTTTTTCGATTCTTGATTCCACAGTACTCACACGTTGGGAGTAACAACATATGGAGAGAGAGCTAATTCTTTCTACCCAACCTATACAAACTTGGGATATATCACTTTCTCCGGGATTTTAAGTCGTACACCATAAGAAAGAAAGAGACAGCAACATTTCCCAAATTATCACACCACTTTGGAGTACTGTAAGGATGTTCTTCGTGTCTCCGTTCACTCCGCCCACACGTTTTCATAAGCGGCATAAATGGACTTAAGTCAACGGTTTTTTAGGTTATATGATGTATTTTTGTTTGTAACAATACTGTGAAAAAGTGGTTTTACGAATAAACAAAGAAAACATTGTCGACATGTGCTATGAATGGATGTATAAATACCCTAGCCCTAGTCCTATACACGCCCAGGTCTAGCTGAGTCCGGAAAAACTCATCAAAACTGACTACAGCAGAGCTCTCTCTTGTAGATTATTGCTCTGAGCTTACACAGATGCATTGCATAGATACAACATGTTTCAAAGTTGTTAATCTACTTCAGAAAAGACCATTATGGTGAAATTTACAAAAGTTCATGTTTAATACAATAAAAAGAACACCCTGTAAAACCTTTAAAAAAACTCAACAATTTTAAGGAAAATTTCGATTCTCAATGGTGGTCTCCCATCAGGGCGATACTTTTTTTCTCTTTTTTGAGTGCGTATTGCACAAGAATCCCAGCTGCTCCCAACCGTCTGTAGCCAGTGGGACTGTGGCATTACCGATTGGGGTATGTTGTGAGGCTGAAGGTGATGAGGAGGGGGAGGAGATGGGGAAGAAGAAAGTTAAAAAGTACCTGGACCTACAGATCTGATCACCAAACACGACTAAAGCCATTTCATGCAACGTTATGATTCGGAATGGTGGTCTTTCACCAGGGCGATACTCAGAGTATCTACCACTCTAAAACGTGCCGTAAATAAACTGTATATTATTTTAAATTGATTGAATGTGTTACGACACATATTAATAAAATAAAAAATATTTGCGCACGCCTGGTGTGAACCCGTGACCTCCGGATTCGTAGTTAAATATGGACATTAAAACATAATTTAAAATAAATCAAAACAGAAATAAGTTATAAGTTGGTGATAATTACGTTTTAAAAGTTTAAAAAATAAATAAAACATAATAACAGCTCTTCTATTAATCTAAATAAAACTTTAGATAATATTATGTTTTCATATTAAGGACACACTTTGTGGTGTGACATTATAATTTAAAACTAAAAGCAATTGCTTCGTATTAGACCATTTTGATATAGAATAATGGTTTAGCTAAGTTTTGCTTCCACCTTAACTTCACCAGGGCAGCATAATTATAACTATTATAACATCGATTTCTTCATCAACTTCTGGCTTTTTGAAAAAATGCTGGTCGCGTACATTGTGATGTTGGTTGTTCGTGTGAGCTTAAATTTAAAAGTTTTATTTTGTAATATGTCAACTCACCGACTCGGAGGTGCTTTGCAAACGATATGAAAAATACAAAAAAAATCATCCCTTGTTGAAAAATTGGGTTAACTGGATGAAGGCTTTAAAGCGAAGATTAGTCTGACGGCCTGCATGGTCGAGTGGTAAGATGCTCGACTACGAATCCATAGGTCACGGGTTCAAACCCGACGTGCGCCAATAACTTTTATTCAATTAATATGTGTCATAACACATTTAATTCATACAAAAATAATAAAACAAGTATATTTGCGGCACGTTACAGAGTGGTAGATACTTTAGTATCGCCCTGGTGAAAGACCACCATTCAGAATCGAAACGTTGCTTGAAATGGCTTTAGCCGTGTTTGGTGACCAGATCTGAATAGCCAGGTATTTCCCGACCTTGCTCTTCCCACTGTCCTTCCCCTCCCTACTACCTTCAACCTCACAGCATACCCTATTTGGGGATGCCATAGTCTCACTGCCTTTAGACGGTTGGGAGCAGTTGAGACTCTTGTGCGGTATTCATTTTTTTTAAATACGAACCCCATGGTGTAGAGGTGTGAGTTTTGAATCAAGTCTGCATCCGCAAGCAATTGCTTTTATCAAAGACCCAATTAAAAAAATGTGAAAATAATTGAATCAAACTTGCAAGGATTCTGACTTTTTCTTTGATTTTTTAATTACTTTCAGTAAAATATTGAAAGAGTCCTGTAAATGATTTATTTTTAAATTGTGTACTTTTTCCCAGTTCTTCTTTAAATGTATTTTTATGCTGGTACTGTAATCAGCTTTACCCCTTGATTCATCTCTCATCTTAACTAGAAATATGAAAACCTTAATTCTGTAAAGGACATGATAATGTCATGAGATTTACTGCTTATTGTATTTAAACAGCGTTTACCATTACTTTTGTATTTATATGTAAAATTTATTTGTATGTAGGTATTACGCCATCTACCTTGCTGCTCATAAGTGCTTAATCCGCGAGAAACAGTTAGGATGCGGGTGAATTCTTAATACTGTATGTTTAATATTGTTTATTTATTAGTGTCTGTATCTGTGTTTTCTTCTCTATAAGAAAATAAAACAAATAAACCAATAATATAATATTCCATTTTTTAATTGAATTGATAACATACAGTTGTTTATAGACATTATTGAAAATTACAAGAAAAAAATCTCAGTAATATGGTATAGTGCAAAAAAAGATGTCAGAACAAAAATAATACGGTGAAATTGAAATGATTTTATGATTATCAATTGGTCGCAAATATCACTAATCACTTATTTCATCTTCAATTTAATCGGGTGATGTTTTTCGGGAAAAGTCTACGACCTTTCTATTGTTTTACTTGCACATAATTTATTCCCATTAAACTCATCTCCGTTTATTTACTCTGTATATCCAAAAATGATGGTGTCCTTTTCCTTAATCGTATTCGCTACCAGCGATTTTTTGAATTTTTGATCAGGGTAAGCAGAAGGAAAAACCACCGAATAATTGGCATCAATAGATAACCACGCAACGGTCACTGTTTGCTATTACATTTGTTAAGTAAAAGCACTGCCTAGACACTAACAAGAAACTAACACAAACGACCATACATATTTTGTATAGTCTAGTCCTAGTGATCATAGAATAATCTACTCTGACTTCGGAGGCGTTTGGGCATATGTAGTTACTACTTTTGACACGTTATAGTAGGGCGGTTGGTGGGGCACTTGCGGCGGTGCGATTAGCTGAACTTAGCGCGTATTTTTGAAAATGTACAATAGGTTTGTATTAATTCATATTTTTATTTGAGTGCGGCAGGGTAGGCAGTGCTTATGTGCTTTCATGGAGTGCACGCCTCTGTTCTCAACGTTTACGTAGGATTTGTGTTATTTTATGAAAACCGAAAAAATTCTTACCAGGAGATTTAATTTGATGTTATTCAACACTAAAATCAGTGTCACATATGTTATTTAGATTATTTCACTAACACCAGTCCCCTTAACGTTCAGAAAAACTCATTATGTCTTCGAGAAACAATGTATGGAAAGAGAGCTAATAATTTTTAGCCAACCGATACAAACTTGCGATAAATCACTTTCTCCGGGGTTTTTACGTCGTTCACCATTAGAGAGAAAGAGACAGCAAATATAATACTCCGCTTCTATGTACTGTCACAATGATCTTGGACTCCTGGTTCACCACGGGACTCCGCCCACATTTTTTATCATACCATTAAACTTAACACAACTTAACGGTTTTTTAGGTTAGATGCTATATTTTTGTTGATATTAATGCTTTGAAAAAGTGGTCATATTAATAAACAAAAACATTATGTCGATATGTGATATGAATGGATGTATAAATACCCTAGCCTTGGCCTTAGCCACGCTCAGGTCCGCCGAGTCAGGTAAAAATCATCAAAAACTGACTACACTGCCTTGGATTGATACCACTCTATATACTCTAAGCATTATCCCTTGAAAGGTGGCCATTCAGCATCCTCGGGGATAGCAAAATATGAATCAGATTTAGAACAAATTAGAAAAAATGCATTCAACAACCCATAGAATGAAGAGAAAATTTACCTAATTTTCCGATTGAGAAACGTTTCAAAGCAAAGGAAGGGGGTCACGATGTTGCTTTTATGAATATACGTGGAAATGGGGTTCAATTTATTCATTGCATGGAAGTATTTAAAGGGAAATAAAATGAAAATAAAAGGTCCACAGGAAATGAGATTGGAACAAGAGCGGTGTCTACCAGTTGCTTGGTACCTCACGGGGGGAAAACTCACAATGCAATAACTGTAACTAATATTACACAACGGCATTCGTAGACCGTAGATACCTGTAGAGAGGTAGGAATAACCTCTTTTCGGGGTGGGGTGCTTTGTTCGTAGTCGTTTTGGTTGTGCATTGTCAAAAGCAAGACCAGTTTTCAGAATCGAAACGGTGCTTGACACTTGGTATGCCTTTTGCAGGATTCATTTGTTTCTATTTCTACTGTCGTATCTTGTGGGAGGGTGGTTAATAATATTTGGATAATTTGTATAGCGCCGTTTTTGTGAAAAATCACCTCAAGGGCGCTGTACAAATCTTAATTTCTACTTAATATTAATTCTTAGTTTATATAAATATACAGCAACATACTTACCTGGCAGATCACTTCTGGCAGGACACAATCACCATATCATAATAATTTAGAATTTAGCTGATTCTTACATATATTTTTATTTTTATTTGTTTTTAAATTTTTTTAAATATTTTTTTTTTCATTTTTAGGGCATGAGAGCAATTTAAAATATGGTATCATCGCAATCATATTTTTTTTAAATAGTGTAAATGTATTTTGCATACCTACTGTACCAAAACAATAAGATTATTTCTATAGCATCGTTTTCGTGAAAAAAAACACCCTTGAGGGCGCTTATCCAGCTTGTCACCAAGTTTACAGGGAGTTTTCGTATTCATGGGGTATTTTCATTTTTACTGAAACTGTCCTAATTCGTTTTAACTAAAGGATGTCCACAGATTTTTAAAAATGATTTTTTCTTGTTGTGTATACCGCACAAAAAAAAAATTATAATTTTAAATTAATAAGTGTGTCTATCTGATGGGACCTGCCAGGTAAGTATGTTCCTGTGTATTATCTTATTTAAACTAGGAATTAATATGTAATAATAGAAAATAAGATCTGTACAGCGCCCTTGAGGTGATTTTTAACAAGGGCGAAACTAGAGTGTCTACCATTCTGGAACGTGCCGCAAATATACAGTATATTAATTAATTATGAAATCATACATATTAATTAAATAAAACATATTTGCGCATGTTGAACTTTTAACTCGTGACCTCTGGATTTGAATTCAAGCACCTTAACCACTCGACCACGGAGGCCGATAGAGCAATGCATGGTCGTTATAGTTGTAACATTCTCGCGTATATATCAAATAAGTAGAACCTTTGCTCGAAGAAGTATACACATAAAGACCGAGTGTCCCAATTAGCGTTGGGAAAAAACTTCATTGCTTTGTAAATGCTTCACGAACTGCTAGTTCTTTAAAATTAACCCTTCGCAGTGAACACCTCCATTGAAGTCGAACCAGTTTAATCCAGTTCTTCGCCAAACCTTCGTAGTCCACCTTCAATTGAAGTGTGCGCTGCCAAAAAATGGAGTAGTTCTTTGTAGCCTTTGAAGTCGAACTTCAATTGAAGTACTTAAAATGGTTTACCTCTTTGTAGGCTTTGTAGTTCAACTTCGCAACTGAACTGCCGCAAAATAAAGTAGTTCTTTGTAGCCATTTAAAGCAACGTTTCGATTCTGAATGGTGGTCTTTCACCAGGGCGATACTTAGAGTACCTAACACTCTGGGACGTGCCGCATATGTACCATATATTATTTTAAATTAATTTTATAATAGTTTTTTGCGCACGCTGCTCTTTTTGCGATTCGTAGTCGAGCGTCTTACTTGACCACGGAAGCCGTTTTAGTGAAGAGATTAATATAGTCAATAAGTCTGTTTTTTTTTAAATTCTTTTTATTACTCCCTCATTTTCTTTTGCCTCACGATATCAGCTTATCGGTGGTGAAAGAGTTTAGTATCCACAAACGGTACAGTCAACATTCTCAAAAAAGTCCCAGTTATTCAAGCATTCACTCAATATGTATACAAATTGACTGATAGAGCCAGTAAGAATATTAACAGACTCACTCATTTCAAGAGACAAATGTAAATGGTACGAGTGAAAACCTAACAAATCGTAAGAGGGTTAAATAATACAGAAAAGGGTAGAAGGTTAAGATTCCGAGGTAGTAATGTTGTAAAATCCAAAGACATTACCAAGTACCCCCAGAGCGAGAATATATATGGGAAGAGAGCTAAACATTTTTACCCAACCCATACAAATTTACGATAAATCACTTTCTGAGGGTTTTTACGTCGTAAACCGCGAGAAAGAAAGATATAAGACAAGTTCTCACACAATATAGCACCGCTTTTAGGTATGTAAGCATGTTCTCCGTCTCTCGCGTCTCCAGTGACTCCGCCCACCACGTTTTGTTATGCGACATCATAGGACAGAACTTAACGGTTTTTTAGGTTATATCGTACATTTTCGTTTGTAGCAAAAATATTATGTCGACATGTGCTATGAATGGATGTATAAATACTAGAATCTTAGCCCTAGCCACGCCCCAGTCAGGCAAACATCGTCAATACTGACTACACTAGCTCTCCCTCCTGGCATATTATTGCTCTGAGTAAGTACCCAACAAATGTATTTGACGACCTCCATGGTCGAGTGGTAAGACGTTCGACTAAGAATCCAAAGGTCGCGGGTTCAAACCCGGCGTCCGCCGACAGATTTTATTTAATCAATATGTCATAACACATTTAATTCATACAAAAATAATAAAAAGTATATTTGCGGCACATTCCAGAGTAGTAGGTACTCTAAGTATCGCCCTGGCGAAAGACCACCATTCGGAATCGAAACGTTGCTTGAAATGGCTTTAGCCGTGTTTGCTGACCAGATCTGAATAGCCTGGTTATTTCCAAACTTCCTCTTTCTTTTCTCCTTCCCCTCGCCACTACTTTCAGCCTCACAACATACCCTATTTCGGGATGCCATGGTGAAAGACTACCATTCAGAATCGAAACGCTGCTTGAAATGGCTTTAACCGTGTTTGGTGACCGGATCTGAATAGCCAGGTATTTCCCAACCTTCCTCTTCCCAATCTCCTTTCCCTCCCCACTACCTTCAGCCTCACAAAATACCCTATTTGGGGATGCCATAGTCTCACTGGCTCTTGACGGTTGGGAGCATGTGAGACTCTTGTGCGGTATTCATATAAAAAAAAATTAAAAAAGGATTCTTTTTTCAATGGTTATGAGGCGAAATAAAAAAAATGTCAATATTATTACAGATAGGTGCCATAGTTCCAACCCATGACTCTGGGCAATCGTGCAGTGATATTTAATTTTGTTCATTTTATAATATTATTACAGATAGGTGCCATAGTTCCAAGCCATGACTCTGGGCAATCGTGCAGTGATATTTAATTTTGTTCATTTTATAATATTATTACAGATGGGTGCCATAGTTCCAAGCCATGACTCTGGACAATTGTGCAGTGATATTTAGTTTGTTCATTTTATAATATTATTACAGATAGGTGCCATAGTTCCAAGCCATGACTCTGGGCAATCGTGCAGTGATATTTAATTTTGTTCATTTTATAATATTATTACAGATGGGTGCCATAGTTCCAAGCCATGACTCTGGACAATTGTGCAGTGATATTTAGTTTGTTCATTTTATAATATTATTACAGATAGGTGCCATAGTTCCAAGCCATGACTCTGGGCAATCGTGCAGTGATATTTAGTTTGTTCATTTTATAATATTATTACAGATAGGTGCCATAGTTCCAAGCCATGACTCTGGGCAATCGTGCAGTGATATTTAGTTTGTTCATTTTAAAAATGTATCTGTCAAAAAATATCGATCACAGAAAATAATAGTGGAAATGTTTAAGAAGCACTGATCTGGGTGACCTATTATTCTAGGATTCCAAGAATGGAAATAATTACTGAGGAAAACGGGAAATATATAAAAACCCGGAAGTTTTGCGTTACATCCTCCATACCTACTCCTGTTATATTATGTTCGTAACATATGTAGTGGAATATTCTTACATTTACCCAAAGATTCTTAGAACAGATCTATTCGTCGAGCGTAACTCGTGTTTGAAAGAGGGTGGGGCTGTACCCGCTGTTGGATTTGAGACTAATCACCATGCACTAGGCTTATTAAACAAGGCTGTTTTTTTTTTTCTCTATCTCGTATATTTTTTTTTCATTATTATACAGCTTCTTCACCTAATGATAAATAATAACTACACATTGTGCATCGTTTGTACATTTTACACTTTGGTTTCGCTTAGTCTAAGCATCGTCAGGGTCAAAATTACCCTGACGATGCCTAGGCCAAGCAAAACTTGTCGGTCACAAATAAATAAGAAAATCTGTGGTCTTTACAAAGTTATTTTTTTCATTTCATTAATCATATTTCATTATATATTAGTGAGGCATGGAACTGGCAGAGGAAGGATGAAAGTAGACTGAATGCTGTGGAAATGAGATCCCTGAGACGTATGTGCGTAAAACCATGTATGACCGTATTAAAAATGTGGATATCCGGAAAGAATGCAAGGCTGATGTGAGCGTACTGAATAGGATCAAGAAAGGGACGCTCAGATGGTTTGGACATGTAGAGCGAATGAACGAAGAAAGGAGTGTGAAAAGAATACATGATGCGAAAGTGAATGGAAAAAGAAGTCGAGGACGCCTGAGAAAGACATGGCACGATCAAGTCAATCAAATACTTGAATCGGGTCATGTGAAGAGTCAGAATAACAGAAGAGTTTGTATGAGACGATGTATGAGTGTGAATCAAGCAAGGAGTGTGTGCCAAGACAGAGTTATTTGGCGGTCCGTCCTCTCTGCCTACCTCTGCGGAGAAATGGCGTGATGGTTAGTTAGTTTAGTTAGTTCATACCTTTGATATTTACATTTTATGAACGCTTCACATATTTTCTTTCGCGTAATTAGAGCTGTGCAATTCATGTTTAGTTACGTAAATTTTCACATCTTAGCGGAGACAATCGAAAAATTGAACCTCTTCAAATTCAATAACAGATTCTTTCGCTAGGGCGATACTGAGAGTATCCATAACTCTGTAATCACTAGTCAGCAGGTAATAGTCCTTATTTTGCGAAGTGCCACAGTTGTGACACATTTCCTCACTGGCGCTGGCAGCTGGCAGCCATCGGTCATGGAACGAGGCATAATGGCATTTTTCCAACCTAAACTTACACATTTCACGTAGGTACCAACACTAGTATGTTGGCACCACTTTCCCGACGACGCTAGGCTGGCTTATTAGAAACCGCTAAATCCCACCCTCTATATAAAAGGGAAAATATTCAACATGAAATTTGTGGAAATTGGTTGACTTATTTTTTTTTCTGTCACTTGAATCACTGTGCATTCACGTTATGCAATTTCAAACTTATATTTTAATATACATAATTTATAATTAGTATACATAAAACATTGGATTTATAAAACAGGTCGCTCTAATATTGCTAACTACTGTAAAACATCTACTTAGACGTGCATACTTCAATTTTTAATATATCTTTATCTCTAGGCTTACAAAATCCTCTTTTTTTATTTTCTGTATTAACCTTTACCTAAATCATAAAACACTCAAAAACATTATAAATATACCTTATGCACAATCTTTTTACTCCCAAACAATATCTATAAAATGTTAACTCCACCTAAAAACTTTATTCTAATATTTATTTAATTTCATCTTTCTCTTCTTTTCCATTTTATTTCTTTTTCCTTTTTATTACTTTTAATTATTATGCACAACCTAAATAATATCTTTAAAAAGCAACCTCCATGTAATAACTTTGTTCTAATTTTCATTTAATTTCATCTTTCATTTCTTTTCTTCTTTCTCCTTTTTATTTATTTTTATCTTTATTAATATTTATATTTAATATTATATAATTTATGTACACTACGTCTGTCTCGACACAGGAACATCCTAGTGAGACAGACATGGACCAAACCCATGTATTTTTGAAAAATATTTTAGCAAGAATAAATAAATTATCTGTCGTTACACAAGAAAATAATCGTTGAACACTAATAAAAAAATCGGAGTAATAATAAAGAGGTAATGAAGTAATAATAATGAAATTTTAGATGTAAGTCACTGTTGAACTCAGTAGTCAGTTACTAGCTTTAAGTCCTGATTGTAAGTCACTAGTTGAAAATATTAGTTGTAAGCCAATAGTAATAAATCCTGTAAGCTATTAGTTATAAGTTTAAGTGATAAGTTATAGGTTGAATAAATTTATTTTTAAAGCGCCCTTGAGGTGATTTTCCCACAAAAACGGGGTTATAAAAGTTATTAATTTATTATTATTTTAAGAACAATGCTTTTTTATTCATATACTGCCCACGGGTTTCAGTAACCGGCTTCGGCCTAGGTTACCCAAGTCGTTTTACAAGAAACAATAAAAAACAGTTTGATAATTAATATAGTTTAATATTAAGGTAAATAGTTCATGATGAAAGCGACGTTATTAAATAAGGTGAGAATAGTGGCATTATCTTGGAGAGTATAGGCATTATCTTTGACCGGTTAGTAGCTGAGTGGATAAACGCGTCGGATTCCGACCCGGGCGTCGTGGGTTCAATTTCTCTACTAGATGAGTCCTTCATCATTGCGCAAGCAATATTTTTTGCTTATTTTGATGGTAGTAGGAGTTTTTCAAATATTGTTAAGTTATTTGTTACCCGAAAGTGTTTTTTCTTTCTTAAGAAATAAATAAAACTAATATTTTTTAGAAGGAAAAACTGTGAAAAATTTGAGACCAAAAATCATTTTCCAATTTTATTAAATCTTTTTCCTGGTTCGGATTATTACAGTAAGTGATATTGTTTTTTACAGGTAATATACATTATTCATTGAGAATATGTTTTTTACAGAAATGCTCTAAGGTCTGTGGTGACTTGTAGTGCATTTCATCGCTTTATCATGAATACTGTTAAACCATGCAGAGACAGATAAAACACGTTTTTATTTTAGCAAAGAATAACAATTTAACTATAATTTGTAATATTTTTACATACTACATTTAGGTAGGTATTAGCAACATATAATTAAATTACATTACACAAAAAAAATTTTAAGTACTTTCTTGAATATTGACTGAATTTCTTCCATAAAATGCCATTATAATAATAATAATAATAAAAGTTTTAATCCAAAAGATATGCAGGAGTAGTACAATTAAATACATTCCGTAATTGATAATAACACATAAAATAAAATAAAGTTTTAATACATGTATACATAATCGACTGCACAGTCTTGGTGATAGATTTGAGAATGTCGATGTATTTGGTGATTCTGTATTAGTGATAAAACTAACACTTCACTAATACTTCACTGAAATCTACGAGTCTACCATACAATAGTGAATATATTATAATATTTAGATTTCATTTTGTTCTATGCTTTTACATGTATTATTATTGCTATTTTTTATTTTGTAATTTGATTTTTATGTTTTCAAGAAGTATGTACTTTTCTGTTTTATTTGCTGATGTATTATGTACTATCACACCTACCTTTTTCAACATAACTTAAGTGTACACATTTGTTGTTAAAGCCCACTAGGGCGTAAATAAATAAATCAATAATAAAGAAAAACCATAAGCTCATAAAAAAATAATTAATATTGTAAATATAAAAAATGTTAATGGCGAATATTAGGTTTCATATCCACAGAAGGCCAAATAAGCAATGCTAGTTCTGATCCTAGACATGAGATTAGGGCATAATCTAAGGAGTCGAGGAGACGAAAGAGGTTCCAATCTTCACTGACAGAAACGTTCGACTCGTGTGATACTCGTAACTAACACTTCCCCGCGCTCTCTGTGTTACTAGGCTGCCAGCAAGGCCACGAGGCTGTGAGGCTGTGAGGCCATGAGGCTGTGTGGCCGCTGAATATCCTTGGCGAGTCAAGGCTCAGTGTGGGCGTCCTTGAATTCAACAATCGCTTCACATTGCGCAGTTGCCTACGCTTACATAAAATATATATTGAATTTAAAATTATTGTAAAAAACGTAGGCACAATGCGCGGCGCTAGTTTGACCACTAGGTCTACCGAGAATTCGACATCAACCTTGCTTTTCCTCTTGTTCGCGCTACTTTCGGCTGGGATAGGTTGGATGTGAGACAGTTCAATGCACCGATCTTAATATTATATACGCCGGGCGGATAATTATGTACATACATTTTCAATGGCTTAGGTTTTTGATGCATGTGAAATGCAGGTACATGGGTTCTTGATCCTTTATGCTAAGGCGAAGACAGGGAAGTTAAGCAATACTTGGATACTCCCACATGAGGGGCTTAGAAGCTCCAAAAACGGTTCTGTAGCATTGTCAACTTTTGAATGATTATTATAAAGAAATGGAGAATGAAGTGTACAAAAATTTTAGTGCAAATTTAACTAAGAACAATTTAAAACAATTATCTTTAAATTTATCAAAATATTCACAGAGGAAAAGTGCATTAAACGTTAAATCAACTTTCCAAGAAATAATTTAAAATTAAGGAGATTGCTGCCTTTGCTTCTAAGGCCTTCATACCTGGTGTGTGCATAGGTTGTAGGTACCTACCTCACAGCAGCGATGATAGATTACCACACACTCTTTACACCATGCATCCTCATATTGTCCTTGGAAAGGCATAAGGGCAGGGCTTAAGTGACGGTCAAAAATGAGCATAAAAAAAGAGAAAAAATTAGACAAACATTCCCGGGCTACGAATAACCTGACAGTATTTGAAAAACTCCTACTGCCATCATAAGAAGCGGAAGATGTTGCTTGTGCAATGATGGATGACTTAGTCAGCAGAGGAATTGAACGCACGACGCCCGGGTGGGAATCCGACGCGTTTGTCCACTCAGCTACCGACCGGAAGAATGAAATATGCAGTTTTGATTAGTTTTTATTTCTGCATCAAATGCTATGACTCTCGTTTGATTCTGAAGACTTCAGCCATCTAAAATATATTTAACAATTGGGAGAAGGCTTGACTCAAGCCACACAAGCTTGGGACTCTTCGTCGCTTCAGGTAACTCAGTGAGAGCATTGAGTTACCAGAGTTAACATTTGTTTTTTTAAATCTATCTAGGTAATGAAGACTTGTGGATTTTATTGTAAAACCAAATCAACTTTTAGGTGCTCTGGCGTCTTCTATATATATATATATATATCTTATATTTGATTCTTCTGAATATGCTACGTTTTTCTAGGGTAATCTCCACTTTTTTTACTGACACTCCTTTCTCAATTTATCTGGTCCACTGGACCAAACCATCAAAATCTCCCTTACATAATCTCGTTCAGTGATGTTTTATATAAAGGTATAATTTACAGTGCAAATTATTTTCTCATTCGAAAAACAAGAATATGTACATTGTATTTATTCGACTACATTATGTTAACATTGATTTAAAATATATGATAGAAGATATGATTAATTTATTTTTAAAAGAAAAACAAACAATCCCGGGTAGCAAAATTAACTGACGAAATTCGAAAAACTCCTACTGCCATCATAATAAGCGGAATATGGTGCTTATGGAATGGTCAAACACTTGGCTGGCAGAGGAGTTGAACTCACGACGCCCGGGTGGGAATATCGTCGAATGTTGATATAACCTTCTTGCATCTAATATATTTGTAATATTGTCGTAAGTACATGATTTTTCGTCCATACGTCTCGAGATCTCATTCCCGTTGCATTTAGTGTACTCGTCTTTACCCTGAAACATATTAAGGTTAAGGTATCGGAAATCCATGCTGAACTTAAATAATAAGTAATTATTTAACTTTTTTTTTATATAATTTAATTGAATTAAATTTAATATTATTATTATTGAGGCTGCTATTTTCAAACGGTTTATTTTTTGTGACAGCTGTTTCGGCGTTTAAGGCCAAATCGAAACATTGTCAATGGCCTTAAAACTTCAAAAACTGAAAATAGCAGAACTCAATAATAATAATATTGAATTTAATTCAATTAAATTATATAAAAATTAAAATGGTGTTCTACAAATTGAACACAAAAACTATAAATAATTATTTAACCTCTTCGGGCTTAAGCCATTTTTAATAATTAGAATCTTTTCTCAACTATTTTCATATTCTCTACCAAAGAACATTTAGACCACATTTACTAACTTTAACTCCGCACAAATGTTCCCGGTCGGTAATATAGGAATCTTCATTATCAGATACCTACGGCCTCTATCAGAAATAATGACAAGGAAATATTTTATAACAAGTAGTAATATTAAACAGGACTTTATAACTAACTATCGGTAGGCAAAGAAGAAGGAACGGAATACAAATCTGTCTTGGCACACATTCCTTGCTTCGTTCACATTCATACACACTCTTCTGTTATTCTGACTCAATTAATATTAAAGTATTTTTTATTTTTTTTTTTTAATATGAATACCGCACAAGAGTCTCAACTGCTCCCAACCGTCTAGAGCCAGTGAGACTATGGCATCCCCAAATAGGGTATGTTGTGAGGCTGAAGGTAGTGGGGAGGAAAAGGAGATTGGGAAGAGGCAAGTTGGGAGGTACCTGGCTATTCAGATCTGGTCACCAAACACGGCTAAAGCCATTTCAAGCAACGTTTCGATTCTGAATGGTGGTCTTTCACCAGGGCGATACTTAAGTATCTACCACTCTGGAACGTGCTGCAAATATACTTTTTATTATTTTAATATGAATTAAATGTGTTATGGTACATATTAATTAAATAAAAGTTATAGGCGCACGCCGGGTTTGAACCCGCGACCTTTGGATTCGTAGTCGAGCGTCTTACCACTCGACCATGGAGGCCGTCAAATTTAATTCACTTGATTGTGCCATGTCTTTATCGGGTGTCTCCGACTTTTTCTTCCATTCACTTTCGCATTATATATTATTTTTACACTCATTTCTTCGTTCATTCGTTCTACATGCCCAGACCATCTAAACGCCAGGACCTGGGTGGAAAATACTTTGCTGCAAAAGTTGTTCGCAAGCAAAACCTTTCTGCGTAGGGCCGATGGACTTGACGCAAACTTAAAACAGTCCCAGACCGGGGATTATATTATACTGAAAACTACAAAAACCGTTTGTAGCAAAGTAGAACAAACACAAAAGCTCCATTCAAAATTATTGTATCGCGAATGATTCATATGTTGGCTTTGTTCTTTTGTGTTCCTGTATTTGATATTAGCGGACGTGTGCTGCGGCTACGGGAGGCACATTAATGTGAATACATCACGAACGTTGAGCGAGTCATCACTGACATTTCGCATGTCTAGTTTAGGAATTTCGGAGCTCTTTCCTTTATTTTTCTTGAAACAACAAAGAAGTCTTGTAATCTTTTAGTTTTAGTATGCAGAGGCTTAATTATGGCGATAAATGCTTAATATTTTCGAGGTTTACGATTCGACAAAATATGCATTTTGTTCACGCCAGCGCCGGCGTAGGGATAATTAAACTTTGACATGAAGCACTCGCTCTGTGGTAAGACATAATTATTTTCTTAAATAAAAGTAACTTTGTTTTGACACTACTTTATTAGATACATTAACCAACCGGTTTCGGCTCTCCTTGAACCTTCTTATATCTATATATATACATATTTGTTCAACCCTGAAGAAGGTTCACGTAGAGCCGAAACCGGTTGGTATATGCACCTAATAAAGTCCCTGAACCTTCTTATATCTGTATATATACATATTTGTTCAACCCTGAAGAAGGTTCACGTAGAGCCGAAACCGGTTGGTATATCTATCTAATAAAGTAGTGTCAAAACAAAGTTACTTTTATATAAAAATGTAGAGATAATTGCTGGGAATCGTAAGACCAACAAAGAATATATATTTATATATATATCATTATAAGGACATGCAAAGACGGCCTCCATGGTCGAGTGGTAAAACGCTGAACTACGAGTCCATAATTCATAAACATATACTTGAACTGCTCGAAATGGCTTTAGCCGTGTTCGGTGACCAGATCTGAATATCCAGGTATTTCCCAACCTTCCTCTTCCCCATCTCCTTCCTTTCCTTACTACCTTCAGCCTCACAACATACCCCCCATTTGAGGAGGCCATAGTCTCACTGGCTCTAGACGGTTGGGAGCAGTTGGGACTCTTGTGCGGTATTCACTCTAAAATTTATTTATTTTAAAATCGGGCTTCCAAAAAAATAATAAAACCAATACGCAAAACAGCTCACTTTATAAAGGGATAAAATGTTATGATGCGCTGCCGGAAACCATCATAATCATACCAATTGATAAATTAAATATAACCTTTAAGAACCATATAAAATAAATTCATAGTTTTTGTGTTCAATTTGTAGAACTCCCTTTTTTATTTTTATATAATTCAATTGAATTAAATTTAATATTATTATTATCTAGTTGTGCTATTTTAATATTTTGTTTTTAGTGACAGCTTTATCTGTACTGTACCACAGTTTGATAATGGCCTTAAACGCCGAAATATATAATAATAAAATTTAATTTAATTCAATTGAAAAATGTAAAAAAAAATATATATATATATATTTATAATACATGAGTAATATTAAGTAGTACATAAGTTATTATTATTGAGTCAAAATAAAAGAATTTTAGTTTACTTTGTAAACTTTGATGTACAAGTAACTAAAATAAAATAAATAAAACTAAAACCTTTCAACTACTTTGAAGTAAAGAGCTAATTTTACGAAAATTAACTTCAGTTGTTCTTCTTATGTATCTAATTCGTCGTTCATAACACAAACAGGTGTATCTTGAAAGGTCTCCGCGGTCGAGTGGTAAGATGCTCGACTACGAGTCCAGAGGTGGCGGGTTCAAAGCCGGTGTGCGCAAATTAAATTTATACAAGTAACATGTGTCATAACACATTAAATTTATGTAGTATAGTATATATGGTATATTTGTGGCACGCTTCTATGTGGTAGATATAGAGCGACCACCATTCAGAATCATAACGTTGCTTGAAATGGCTTTAGCCGTGTTTGGTGACCAGATTTGAATAGCCAGGTACTAACCTTCCTCTTCCTTATCTCCTTCCCCATCATACTGTCTTTAAACTCACAACATGCCCTAATTAGGAATGCCATAGTCTCACTGGCTCTAGACGGTTGGGAGCAGTCGGGACCCTTGTGCGGTGTTCACCATAAAAAATAAACTAAAATCTCAGAAAACTTTAAAAATGAGAGTACCAAAATTATTCAACTTTCATCCTTTATGGTGTCGCAAACTAGTACATCCCTACCGTTTGTCGCTCCGGTTTATCCCCAAAGCGCCCTTGTGGTGAAATTTCACAAAAAGGGCGCTATATAAATTAGCTAAGTACTATCATTACACGTTCAAAAATCCGGCAAAAAAAAATAAGATCACAGAATTTTTTCTATGACCCACCGGTTTCGCTCAGCTTAAGCATCAGATTAAATAATTTAAAGTACTAGAAATAAATAAATCTCTTAAATTAAAAGCCGTACTTATTAGATTTTTACGCGCCAGCTTAGCGTTGGTTTAGTTACACCGGACGTAGGCCATAAAATTAAACGCATAAGCCGTGGTTATAAGGCAAGTTTATCGCTATTCCTACCTTATACTACGCGTAACATTTACACTTTATTTATAAGGGGCGTTTTCTTAATAATCAGTTAAATTTGTCGAGTAGTATCAATATTATGTACGAGCCTGTTCAAAAGAAAAGATAAATTTTGAAATTTCGCGGGCTGTGTACATTCGATTATCGATTTTTTTTTGTTCTGTTGGTACACATATCATATGTTAGCATTATCAGCCATTTTGGTTTAGTGGTTTGTTTTTGACAACTGGAAAGGTTAGTCACGTTTAGGTGTGTTCTTCGATTTTTTACTTTTGAAAAAAACGTTTGGCTTTCCTGAAAAGTTGCCAAATATGAGAAACGCTCAATTGTGTTGTGGGTGACCTTAGAGTATATAGAGTGGTATCAATCTAAGGCAGTGTAGTCAGTTTTTGATGATTTTTACCTGACTCGGCGAACCTGGGCGTGGCTAAGACCAAGGCTAGGGTACTTATACATCCATTCATATCACATATCGACAAAATGTTTATGTTTATTCGTATGACCACTTATTCACAGTATTGATGTCGACAAAAATATAGGATCTAACCTAAAAAACCGTTTAGTTGTGTCAAGCTTAGTGGCATAATAAATAAATGTGGGCGGAGTCCCGCGGTGACCTAGGAGCTTAAGATCATTGTGACAGTTCGTAGAAGCGGAGTATTATATTTGTGGTCTCTTTCTCTCTCATGGTGTACGACGTAAAAACCCGGAGAAAGTGATTTATCGCAAGTTTGTATCGGTTGGGTAAAAATAATTAGCTCTCTCTCCATACATTGTTTCTCCAAGTGGGTGACGAATAAATATGTAAGTATAGTATAGAAAATAAAAGCTTAATATTTTGAAATCAGTTAATATGATTTTCCAGCATTGCAAAATTTTATGAAATCCTTAAATCTGCGACCGGGTGTTTCAGCCACTCATATTTAGAAACCTGAATAAAATAATTGATCTTGGAAGAAAATGCGGTAGGTCGGTGCTTTTCCACCTGGCTGGACGTAAGAAAAACATGTTTACACTTATTTTAATATGTTACCTAAGTTATTTTTATTAAATTTATTTTCTTAGTTTCCACGCGTTCTGATTTTATTAAATTGTACAACAAACTATATGCCTTTTTCAAAGCGTTTAATTTTATAGCTGGTAAATTTAATTTTATATTCCAGAGCAGCAAATACTCGGAATTGCCCTGGTGAAAGACCATCATTAATAATTCGACCGGTTAGTAGATGCGTGCATAAATGCGTAGGTTTCCTAACCACGGCGTAGCGAGTTCTATTATTCTGCCAAGCTAAGTCCTCCGCCATTGCACAATCAACATTTTCCACTTAAAAAATATTTATTTATTTTTATACTAACGGAGCATTGTCCAATTACATAACAAAACGCAACACGAAATAAGAAAAAAATAGCAACAGAGAAAGAACACCGCATTCATAATATTTGAATAAAGCAATGACAAAAATAGACGTTTGATAGAAAATTCAAGTCAAAGCCTGAACAAGGTTGCGGTAGAGTCAATGATGTTAGACATAATAAATTGTAATCTTCGAAGATTATTATCGTAAATAATATGAATATTTACTCGTATATCGTAATTATGGAAGTAGGAGTTTTTGATATGTTGGGTTATCGTAATCCGGGAATGTTGGTCTTTCTTCAAAAAGAGAATAATCGCAAAGTTGTCTAAAATTGCTTAATCCCTGTCTGGTGACCAGATCTGAATTACCTGGTATTTATTCGCTTTCCACTTCATTCCCTCCTCACTTATTTTAGCTTCAAAACATACCTCAAGTGGGGATGTCGGAAATTGGATTTTATGTCCCTGATAATTTCACGCGAAGCCGCCAACACAGGCTTCTGTTTCTTCCCAGGTGCAGGACTAACTTACCAATAATGATGCCCCTGAGAAAACTCACTAGGTTAATTAAGTACCTCGCAGGAAATCTGGATATTTTTCACATAACCTACAACAAGTTTAAGCAAGAACTAACTATTCAGCTTTAGTTTTAGTATGTACAATTACAATTGTGTTATTATGATTATCAATTTTGTGTTTTTTTACCGCTTTTGCAATGTAATTGGTATAAAACTATTTTGCTAAATAAAATAAATAAATGTCATATTCCCACTGACTCCGCACAGTTGGGACTCTTGTGCGCTATTTACATTTTTTTTAAATCCCTTTGACAGCTTGTGATATTCCGACACCCACCGATAATTCAACATATCTTACTACACGTTAATTATATTTATCGCTTTCAACACTGACAATCCAAAGAGTTCCCAGAGAGAAATCAACGAGAATTTAACCATTTACCAGACACTTCGAATTGATTTCATATAGGTACTAAAATAATGTAATGGTCGCTTAAGGATAAAACCTTGGAGTAAGAATATACATGGAGAGAAAGCTAAATATTTTAACCCAACCAATCCAAATTTGCGATAAATCACTTTCTCCGGGTTTTTACGTCACATACCATGAGAGAGAAATAGACAAAAAAGTACTTCATATAATTTTGCAGCACTTTTAAGTATGTAAGAATGTTTTCCGTATACGCTAACTTCACATCATCGAGTCGTATTAGTTATGTCAACGGATTTTGAGGTTATTTCCAGTATTTTAATGATTAAAAAACTTGCAGTGGTTGTACAAATAAATCGAACATGATGGTTCTATGTGCTATGCGTGAATGTTCAAATAAGACCAAACAAAGATTATAAAACATCACTTTTCAGAGGTATTTTAACAGTTTTAAATATTTTTTACCGAACTTTAGAATTTTCACATTTTGAATGATATAAAGACATAAAATCAACAAAAAGCTTCCATCGTTGTTTAAGAAAACCTTCTGTTATTAGTGTTTGTGTTATATTTTAACTTAATAAGACTGATTTTAATGGTGTATTGATATTGTTTTGTTTAATGTGTTAAAATACGTTTATTAAAAATGTCCGAATTCCATGTGAGCGGTAACTAATAGGCTATCCAACTTCCTTTAAAATATATTTGTCTCTTTCCATCGAGTCAGTATTAATTCAATAATACACTGTTTGGCAAAGGCACGTCTCCATTTATATTCTTACTCTAATGTATCATTATATCTGCATAAGAGTCTTAACTGCTCTCAATCATCTGGATCCAGTGGGTCTATGGCATTTCCAGTTGGGGTATGTTGTGAGACTACAGGTAGTGGGAAAGAGAAGGAGAGGGGAAAAGGAAGTTTGGGAGTACCTGGCTATTCAGATTTGGTCACCAAACATGGCTAAAACCATTTCAAGCAACGTTGCGATTCTGAATGGTGATCTTTCACTAGGGCGATACTTGGAGTATCTATTACTCCATTGGTAAGTCTGGGATCTAGAACGGTCGTGTGTAATTTGACGATATCAGGTTTCTGTCAAAACAGAAGGTACAGGTCACACTTCTGGGAGTTTTTCGTTCAGTGGTAATGGCAACTCTTGTCGTTTTTTTTATGAAATTTGTAATCAACTCTTATTTATCATTTTTCAGAAACATAATAGTGAAAATAATGCAAACCTGATGAAAGCGCAGAGAATAGGATTTAAAAAAAATGTTTAGATGGTTTAAACATGTAGAGTAGATGAACGAAGAAAGGAGAGCAAGGATATGTGACGTGGAAGCGAACAGGAGAAGAAGTCGGGGACACCCGAGAAAGACATGGCGCGCAACCAATCGAATCATCTTTAGTAGCTGAGTAGACTAACGCGTCGGACTTCCATCCGGGCGTCGGGGGTTCGATTCATCTGCCAGCTAAGTCCTCCATCATTGCACAAGCAACATTCTACGCTTATTATGATGGCAGTAGGTGTTTTTCAAATATTGTCAGGTTATTCGTAACCCGGGAATGTTTGTCTTTCTTTAAAAAAAAAAACTTGACTCGGGCCATTTCAAGAGTCATTTAAAA
>JAGWCC010001521.1:0-22108 GCA_022651775.1 Drusus annulatus | reverse complement strand
AAATTGCTAGATCTGAATAGCCAGGTACTTCCCAACCTTCCTCCTATCTATCTCCTTCCTCTCCCCACTACCTTCAGCCCCACAACATACCGGCGATGCCATAGTCTCACTGGCTCTATACAGTTAGGACTCATGTGCGGTATTCATTATAAAAATAAATGACAATCATGAATGGAATACACAATACTCGTGCAATATGTCTGTATTAAGGACGTTTAATTGAATTTAATTAAACTAACAACATTAGTCGGTACACGTTGGAGCGATCGCCGAGTGCAGTAAAAAGCAGCGTTGTTTGGTCTCATTGACAATGAGCCCCCCAGGCGGGTACAATAATGAGGTCTTCACATGAAATTATCTTCTCTTCGTGTTAAAAACCTTGGGTACCTTACATCTTACTCCCATCAATTTAAATAGTATGTTAAATGCCTTGTTTTCAATAGGTAGGTATGTATTGCTTTATCTGTTGCTATGCGGGGGTACTACCTACCTACCTTCGGCTTGAGAAAGTGCGGCGCAGTAATTACCCAGGGCTGACATTTAAGCAATCGCAATACGAGATAGCGTTATTGCAGCGTATTTATTATTTTCTATATTCACGAATATTTGGCCAGGAATCGGCCTTTCGTAATGCAATAATTGCATATAATTCGACCAGGGCTGTCCAAAAACTTTTAATTTTAGTTATTATCAAGAATTTTCCATTTTTTTCTCTCTATACGTTCGCTTTTTTATATTTAAAACACTGATAATATTTTTATGGACGAACTTATTCATAATCAAAAAAATTAAAAAATAACTTTTTTTGTGTATTACGGACTGTGTCCATTTACAATACACATGAACAGTAACATAAAAAGCAAATTAAGATATACATTTTTAACATGTCTCTTGAAATCTTTAAGGTTTATGTTGAAGATATCAAGAAACATGTTATTTAGTAGTACCATACCCCGTGTCATGCTGTGCTGAGCCAACACGTCTGCTCTGCCATGTGGAATACACAGCAGATCGTGGTGTCGCCCCTGGCAGTAGTTGTTTGGCACAAACAACTTATAGCATTCTAGGAGGTATGGATTGTCAATCAAATTATACTTAAATTTAAAATTATACTTTGTAAAAGGCCACAGTTTTTTTAAATTTTATTTGTATGACCGTCCGGTTTCGCTTTACCTATCATTGCTTTGAAGAATGCATATATCAAGTTTGTTGAAAAATTGTGGATATTTTGCCTTGGAAACATATTTCCTGGAGCTAACTTCAGTCGCAGGAATATTTCCCTACAGATCTTGGTTTTGTGTCAAGAAATCAAATCACCACATATATCCTGGTAAGCTGATATGCAGTTGTATTGTTGATCTTGATTAAGTTTTGTGTTATCTGGTAATTATTGCATTACTCACTGAAATAATTAATTTAGAAATTAAGCTAATCTAACTGTTAAATTTTGAGCATCTTGTCATTACTACATTTGAATTTTCAACTGATTCTGAAATGTTAAATTTGAGAGCGACCAAAATTTTATTTCCTCGTTTCAGCAACCGCTTGTCTCCAATCGTGCATTTTTTTCTATTTTCATAAGGCTTGTTTTGTAAAACCTAGTTTACAGAAATACATCATCTTTACCATCATCAGGATACAAAATTAAACTGAACCATATATGTGTATATATATATATATATATATATATATATATATATATATATATATATATATATATATATATATATATATATATATAAATGTTAAACTGTCAATTTCGTGAGTCAAACATGTTTTCACATTACAATTAAAAATAAATCAACCAAAATCGGTGTTGCCACATTATTCAATATTTGTAGTTTCACTTCAATAAAATACTACATTATATTATCAAACTGTTACAGACCATATGTATATCTATATATACATATATGGTCTTATAGAAAGCAAATTAATACTTTGGTACCTTATGCCACATATCTACTTTTATTACGTAATGTTTCATTTTCAATAAAAGGTATTCAGTGATTTTTCACCGGCACACACCGGTTATAGAATAATAAAACACCTCTTGAAATATAACCCGTCGTTCGAAATAACTCGGTTAAATGAAACGATTCCGTCAATTGTTCCGATAATTATTTAACCGAACCTGTATCGTCGTTTATAATATGTACATTAAATACGTCTCGAAGCATTCCGGCTTGTGTTACACGAATCGTAACACCGAATCAATGTTACCGTTCCTGGAACTTGCGGGTGACATATCGATATTTTATTTGATCGATTCACATACCAAACGGCAAGGTGAGTATAAAGAATTTGAATAGGAAATATTTCATATCAATTTTCATTTCGTATGGACGTTGAACGTTTATGATGGGGACACACTGTTTTTTATTTTTTTTTTATTTTTTTTTTATTTCAGCGGGGCTATTATGCTTCTTGTTGTATGACTGTTAAATGCAGAAGAGAATAAACTCACAATTAATGTTTTTTGACTTCATAAAGGCCTTTCTGGAAGTAAAGGGTGAATTTTTTAACTTTCCAAAAACAACTTGTTACCAATTTTTTTTTTCTGACAAAATTAACTTTTTTTATATTTTTTTATATGAATACCGCACAAAAGTCTCAACTGCTCCCAACCGTCTAGAGCCAGTGAGACTATAACATCCCGAAATAGGGTATGTTGTGAGGCTGATAATAGTGGGGAGGGGAAGGAGATAGGGAAGAGGAAGGTTGGGAAGTAACCTGGCTATTCAGATCTGGTCACCAAACACGGCTAATAATGCCATTTCAAGCAACGTTTCGATTCTGAATGGTGGTCTTTCACCAGTGCGATACTTAGAGTAAAGTAAGTACCACTCTGGAACGTGCCGCAAATATACTTTTTATTATTTTTGTATGAATTAAATGTGTTATGACACATATTAATTAAATAAAAGTTATTGGCGCACGCCGGGTTTGAACCCGCGACCTTTGGATTCGTAGTCGAGCGTCTTACCACCCGACTATGGAGGCCGTCCAACTACAAACATAATATTAGATCATGCAAATAAATCAGACTTCAAAAAAAAAAATAAGACCAATACACAAAATAGCTTACTTTGTAAAGGGATGAATTGTTATAATGCCCTGACGGAAACCATCAAAGTTATGCCAACCAATAAATTTAAAATGGTCTTTAAAAACCATTTAAATTAGATTAGTAATATCAAGTAGGATATAAGTCATTATTATTAAGTAGAAAATAATAGGAATCATAATTAGATACTTTTAAACTTAAATGTACATGTAACTAATATAAAATAAATAAAACTAAACTAATTTCCTTGTGGAAGTACTCCATTCATGATTATGTCCGTTTTTTTAAATGGAAAATTACACGGCTCTTCTGATAATTTGACAGCTTCTTGCTAAATAATATACAAGTGAGTCACTCGACCTTAAAAACACATAGACTCAGAGCTATCTACCTGCCTTTCTTCAAATACAGGGTGTGTTTTCAGCCTTCTGCGTGCAAAGTGTTCCAATAATCACATTTGAACGTTTGTTTGAAGAAAATTACACATCGGGGAATATTCCATTCTGTAAATTTGACAGGCACCTGATAAATGATTGACAAGTGAGGCACTTATGGAAACCATAGATTTTCACACAGGCAATAGAAACTGACACCATTAAAAGTGCAAGGTCAGTTGTTTGAAGCGAGATCTACTTTTTAAGTGATACTGCAAAAGAATTCCAACTGCTCGAAGCTTATGACACTACATCACCCTATTTTGTGGAATGTTGTGCTGAAGAGAGTGGGGAGGAAAAGAAAAAGGGGGAACAGGAAGGTTAGAGATAGTACTTGGCTATTAAGATCTTGTCACAAAACGTAGGTCAACAGGGTGATTCAGAAGATAACTTCAGCTTACCTGATAATTAGTACTTACATTAAAAATATTTTAATGTTAACTTAAAAAAATGATAATTATATTTAATAATGAAAGTGAAATAATAACTTTGTGTAAGACCAAAGATTTAAAAAAAAAATTATATCGACCGGTTTTTCTTAGCCCAAATCATCAGGGTACAAAATTACAATGACACTTAGGCTAACCGAGACCAGTCGGTCATAAAAATTAAAATAAAATCTGTGGTCTTTTACAAAGTTATTATTTAATTTTCATTTATTATATCAAACCACAAAATGATTGCTTTCTACGAAAATATATTTTATAATAATTGTACAAGCTTAGTGAGAAGAAACTATGCAAATCTTTAGCTTAAACCATATTAAATATACACAATCTTTTTCTAATACCAAAACAAGTTAAATAATATTTGCATAAAAATAAATTAGATAAAAACGTAAACCTAAAAAACGTTAACATGTGACTAAATGCACTGGTTGGTATGGTGACAACAACTGAGATCGAGGATCTCGTTGGGCGCGACGTATCTATGAGTTTATTTCACAAAATAATTAATCTTGCACCGAACAAAGGTTCGCAGATGCGTTGTTCCGCGGAACACGGTACTTCTGGATTACCTTCAATTATTCTACTTGCAGAGGTAGGTTACTCTTGTGCGCCGCCGAGAAACGTACATTATTAACTGCCCTTCAGTGTTTTCCAACGTTGGGCGGACGCGATACCTTCCGACCTCCCCATCGCGTCCTGCCAACAAACTTATCAATAAATAATACCCCCCACGGTTGCGGAACCACTGCTTGATACAAGTGATTATATCGATCCGTAATATCGATAGAAATAAGTTAATCGAAAGATATGCTGGTGTCTGGCAGGCCCTGGAAAGCGTAAAATAGTCGTTGCTTCCAGTATTATTTCGACTCTCGGCCCTGCTTTTGAAATTAATATCCTCACAAGAATCCTAACTGCTCGAAGTCTGTGGAACTATCCATCCTCGATTGGGGTGTATTGTGAGGCTGGGTGAAGTCGGTACGATGAGGAGATTGGAAAGAGGTAGGTTTGGAAATAACTGGCTATTCAGATTTGATTATTACAAGTACAATTTTCTAACCCGTCGAAATATTTTGGTGAAATTTTGGTAAAATTCCTAAGTACTCATTTATACATAAAAAAAATAGTTTTCATTTCAGTCTTTAAACTTCTATTATGATTTTCAGTTGAAAATATTTTCGTAAATATTGAATAACACAGATTCATGCCAAATTATTGTTTGTTATGCAGTCTGTTTGTTAAATAAAGCCGCAATAATAACGAGTAAGTATTATTAGCATAGAGACTTTCGCGGACACGAAATCTAAATAAATCCTTACTTTTGACAACCGCCTTGGCACAGAAGTAAGAGCTTCAATTTGGATTGGTATAGCGTCGGGAAAAACTTCAATCTTTTGTGAATGCTTCACGTATTGCTAGTTCTTTAAAATGAACCCTTCGCAGTGAACTCTTCAATTGAAGTCGAACTCGCAAAAAAGAGATTTGAATTCATCCGTTTATTTGTTCAGTTCTTTTTGGAACTGGTTCCTCGCCGAAAAAACACGTACTAGTCGGTAGAAAACGTTCCTTTAGATCGAAGTACTTCAAATTAAACTTCAATTGAAGTACTTGTAATGATGTACTTCTTTATAGGCTTTGAAGTTTAACTTCACAACTGAACTGCTGCAAATTGAAGTACTTGTTTAATGAAATGAATTGAATGAAGTTAATTAAATGAATGAACGCTAAAATGACCTACCAACTTCAATTGAAGTATTAGTTCAATGAACAATTAATGAAGTAGGAACTGCTGCCAAAAGAAGTAGATTGGTGATCTCGGGTCCCGTTTCCGATGTCGAAATTTCTGTTTTTCACTCGAAACTAAAATTCTGAAAATATGAACGGGCATCATGAAATATGCACAAATTGTTAAGTGTAATTAATAATAATAATAATCGGCAGATTTCAATAGCGCCGTTTTCGTGACAGAGATATCACCTCAAGGGCGCAATTATAAAGTCATTACGACAATTTTAAGCTCATCTAAGGCTTTGTGATTTTCACTATAAACTTTGAAATATTCATTTACTGTAAAAAAGGTAAAAATTGACAAGCCGGTTAGCACGTAACAAGAAGCAGTTATCTATGTATGTATGTTCATAAAATGTGAACATATAAACAAGTTATAATGATTTTGTAAACCCACATCAACCTATCTTTGCAGCGTTTGCTACGCCCCAATCCGCAAACTCAAGGAAGGTGGGAGACGATTTTGAATATGGTTGAATACATAAAATTAATTATGCACCTATATTATAATATATAGTAAAATATATATACTTTCTGCCAGTGGCGTAAGTAGTGAATAATCCCGCCCCAATACCAACAGTCAACAGAATAGACAAATAATCATTTTATTATACTGCCCACCTTTTTTAATGCTTTATCTTGGAAATCAAAATCTCTTCACCATTCTTGCTACCCTTAACGTCCAGAAAAGGAGAACTCCATTGTAACCCCTCTTTATGAGTAAAGGGTAGGAGTTACAATGGAGCTATCATCGATTTAGCTTTACCATAGAACATTTTCATATATTAACTCATGTAACTACTAAAAAAAAACGTTTTTAATATTATCAAAAGAGCACACTGTTAAATTAAACCAAGTATTCAAATTCGATCAACGTATACACTTATTGTTGTTGACGGCCTCCACGGTCGAGTGGTAATACACTCGACTACGAATCCAAAGGTCGCGGGTTCAAACCCGGCATGCGCCAATAACTTTTATTTAATAACATGCGTCATAACACATTTGATTCACATAAAATAATAAAAAGTGTATTTATGGCACGTTCCAGAGTGGTAGATACTCTAAGTACCGCTCTAGTGAAAGATTACCATTCAGAATCGAAACGTTGCTTGAAATGGCTTTAGCCGTGTTTGGTGACCAGATCGGAATAGCCAGGTATTTCCCAACCTTCCTCTTTCCCATCTCCTTCCCCTCCCCACTACCTTCATACTCACAACATAGCCTAATTGGAGATGCCATAGTCTCACTGGCTCCAGACGGTTGAGAGCAGTTTAGACTATTGTGCGGTATCAACTATAAAAAAATAAATAATATAAGTTTCCTTTTTCGAACAACAAGTAGGCGAAATAAAGACAAATTTCTGTTTCTCAGTGACGTTTCGCAGGAACGTCCATACATATGCGAATACCATAAAAAAGTGTCAATTTATCGGCAACGAGTTTACACACCGACGTAAACAAATAAAACGTTTCTTATGCCTTCGCACAGATGACTTCACAGTAAATTTTCATTTCTAGTAATTTACTGCTAGAAAGTAGAAATTATATTATTAAACAGTCGGTAAATACCGCGCAGGGAGGCATACGTAATGTAATGCGTAAATTATCGCCGAGATGTAGGTTCTACCCGCTATTTCAATAAAATTATAATTATTGTAACAATGTTATTGCTCGTGTTGTAATTTATCTTCCGCTTTCTCGGTTACTATTTTATCATGATAAAAAAAAAACGGTGCATGGCGACAAACAAACAAACATATCAATCGCTGCCTTTGTGTGATATAAAATTCCTAAAATAACGAAAAAACATTTTGCGAATGGAATATTTCATGGCTCATGCAGTTTCGTTCGACGTCATTCATAGGAGGCTCAAGTAACGCATATTTTTACAAATATTTCAACAATATCAATAACCAACAACACAAATATGAAACAGAAAAGTCAGAAAATAAAAAGACAATGTTCTCTCTTTGGCCTATTTTTGTCATCGCTTCATTTATTATTATGTATGTGCTATTCCTTCTCTGTTGCTCTTTTTTCCATTTCGTGTTTTATGTGTTTTTTTTGTAATTGGACTTTAGTCCGTTAATTTAAAAATAAAGAAATAAATGGTCACAACCGAGACTCGAACTCAGATCCTCCACTCGATTAAGCGGGAGTAACGACTCAACCAATACAGCCTTTGGGACCTTATTAGAAATTTACATTTTCATTCAATCTCATACTTTACATTGAAGATTATTATTATTTTTTTTTTTTTTTAAAGAAAGACAAAAATTCCCGGGTCACGAATAACCTGACAATATTTGAGGAAATCCTACCGCCATCATAAGAAGCGGAAGATGTTGCTAGTGCAATTATGGAGGACTTAGCCAGCAGAGGAATTGAACGCACGACGCCTGGGTGGGAATCCGACGCGTTTGTCCACTCAGCTACCGACCGGTCAATTGTTATTATTATTATATTATTTTATTAGCATATTTATTTTATTGTATTCGCCCAAGTAGGCTTTTACATATAAAAGGTAGATACCTACATTTGACAGTGCAAATTATTTGCTCTTATGAAAATAAAGAATAGTTGTAAAATAGTAAAGAATAGTGTTTGGTTACATTAATTTAATATTGATTGAAGATATATTATGATATAAAAGCCTTCTTCTATATTCCGTGCAGTTACAGTACATTGCAGCCACCTCTGCGTAGGTATTACCAACTGCAATCTAGGTACACGCGAGTATCTGGAAGACAAAGTCCTATCGGTTTGATAATGGCCTTAAATGGCTGCAACTAAAAATTGAAGAACTAAATAATAATAATATTAAATTTATTTCAATTGAATTATAAATAAATTAAAATAGGGTTCTAAAAATTAAACACAAACACTATAAATAGACTTAACCCTGATGACTGTTACAAATAAACAGAATTTTTATCTAGTAGTTATTGTTGTCAATAAGGCAATTAAGTTCAGTAAATCAGGGCTGCATATAATACCAATAAATGTCAACTAAAAAAAAAAAAGTGACTTTGCATTAGACCACGAGTATTATTTTATTTTTATGACCGACCGGTTTTACTTAACCTAAGCATCATCAGGGTACAAAATTTTTATTATTTTTTTTTATTAAATTATGAATTAGTTTAGTTTTGTACCCTGATGATGCTTAGGCTAGGCGAAACCGGTTGGTCATAGCAACTAAGATAATACTCGTGGTCTTATACAAAGTTATTTCTTAATTTCTTTAAATGTGTCAAACTACAAAGTGATTTGCTTTCTACAATTGTTTTCGATCTGAAAAAATTGAGAAGTTAAATTATTTCATCAAATAGTTTATGTTTTCAATGAGTATGGTATCAAAATTGAAATTCCTAACAATATAAGAATGCTATAAATTGAATTTTCACCAAGGGTGATCACGCACAATCAGAGCATTAAATAAACTATCAATATACTACCTAATTTACTTGTGCATACGAGTGTGACATAAAATTGGTGCAGATGTATGTCAAGAAAATTATAAAAATAAAACTAATCCAGACAACCGATTAAGTACTTCCTATGACATATTTTACAAAAAATATTAATTTTATTCTACCTATATTTGAAATGTGCGAGATTTTTTTTTAGATCAGATTAGGGCTTTCCTTTGTACTTTGTTTGTATTTTTTCAAAGTTGAACTATTGTATTATATGGTGGATTAAATCGACTTATATTTTTTGAGACAGAATTTTGTAGACCCTGTTTTCAGTTTTATCTTGGCAAGTCAAATTACTTACCGTCAAGCTGAGATGGGCCCCGAATTAGCGTTTAACGGAGATCGTTAAAATTGAGAAAAAAAAAACAAGCAAAGGTACGCTAATCGTCAATCGAATGTGACGCACGTTAAAACATCCCAAGCTTAGAAAACCTTTTGTCATTGAGCGTAGGGCGTAGCTAGGTACATACCTTCGAGTAACAATGAATGGAGAGAGAGCTTATTATTTTTACCCAACCTATACAAACTTGCGATAAATCACTTTCTCCGGATTTTTACGTCGTATACCATGAGAGAGAAAGAGACAACAAATATAATACACCGCTTCTATGTACTGTCACGATTATCTTGGGCTCGTGGGTCACCGCGGGACTCCGCCCACATTTTTTACTATGCCACTAAACTTGACACAACTAAACGGTTTTTTAGGTTGTATGCTATATTTTTGTTGCTAACAATACTGTAAAAAAGTGGTTGTACGAATAAACAAAAACATTCGATATGTGATGTGAATGGATATATAAATACCCTAGCCTTAGTCTTAGCCACGCCCAGGTCGGCCGAGTCCGGTAAAGATCATCAAAAACTGACTACACTGCCTTGGATAGATACCACTCTATATACTCTATACCTATCAGATTGGTCGGAATATTTTTTTAGATATTTCTATTTGTAAAATTGTAATCGATTCTAATATCTTGTTTTACCTGTCACGCCGTATTTGATTTCTGAAACTTTATTCTATTATCACATTACGTTTATTTTATCAATTATCGAGAACGCTAATTAATAATAAAACATAACAATCCAGGTGATTTGCTAAGCCTTGGGATAATTAGATAAATGCACCAACTAAATGCATTCAAATCGATGGGAATCAGAATATCATCACCGCAACGCCATTATGATGATGGTATTCATGTAACTAGGTAGGTTCATAATGTTTTCATAGTTACAGAGACTATAAAAACGTACAGAGGGAAAACGTAAACAGCGTATGCCGAGAGCCTGGGAGTAGCCGTGCTTCTGAGTAATTACTTTTCATTAATAAATATTAATAGATGTAGCAGACCGACCAGCGAACGGATGTCGATGGTTTGCTTGCAAATTTAAACTGCCTCTGATTAGAGTACTGAGCGTATTTTAATGACCGCCGCTGCCCATAGGTGGTACTGCACTCGAAGCCTTATCCACACGGCAAGGCATCGGGAGTGACTGCCTCGGCGGGGCCGTTCCTCCGCCTCATCCACATCGCAGATCACTTAGCGTGGCTGGCACCTTTTTGGTTATTGCCCCGCCGGTGGCGTGTCTACCTTACTATGTAAGAAATGCAGCGGGGACCTTCCAGCACGAGCAGTATTCGCACTGGAATTCAGACGCTACGTCCCATGGGCCGTAGACTTGTCCAGTGAAATATTGTGCAGTATTATCGTGCGTTCGATGAATTCCAATATTGATATGTGAGGTTCTCTTCATGCTAGGATACCCCTAATTATCTCTTTCTGGCGATTCAAGATGCACTAGAGACTGCGCTAGAGGCCTGTGCGCTGGATTGTATAATTATTAGGCAATAGCTGCTACCGACTTTAGTTTCCCTTTATTCTTGATACTAGTGGGTGTTACAGTTTGATAATATAATGTAGTATTTTATTGAAGTGAAACTACAACTATTGAATAATGTGGCAACACCGATTTTGGTTAAGTTATTTTTAGTTGTAATGTGAAAACATGTATGACTCACGAAATTGACAGCTTAACATTTATCAGGATATATATATAATATGTATAAATTGCTTGAAATGCGCGTTTATTCCACATTTCAGTTTTTGTTTTGATTTAACATCTGATGACTCTTTTAAACGTGCATATTTAAAAAAAAAATTATAATTAAAAGCACTCTTCCACGCATTAAAAAAACACTTACGAATATTAAATTACCATTTCTAATTTTGAAGCTATGAATTCGTGGTGGCACTCCATTTTAATGATTAAATAATACCATTTTTTAACTTAACTCCACTATTTTTTTTATTGATGTCTTACTGGTTTCACCTTATGACGGGAATCTTCGGGAATTTTACGTACTTAAAAAATATTACTAATTTTAGAACATAGCGTATAAATATTTGAAAAATAAACACTTGAACCATAGTACCTTTAAAAAAGTTACACCCTTTTACCTTAGAACCATCCTGGTTTTGCAACTAACCGTTTTAAATATTTTAAACAATCGTAAAGCTGTCATTTTTTACGATTACTTATCAGACTGCATCTACTTATTAATGATTATATATACACACGTACTTAATATCCATTTAGCAAAGAGGAAATACGTACTTTGTCGTTTATATCTCCCAAGTGTTTGCTTGCAAACCGATTCCCTTCCCGACTTTGTAACATGAATTAATTTCCCCTTGCCCCCTCCACCGCGTAAGAAACATACATAATAAAGTTCTCGTAGCGTTACGTGCTTCACTAAAATAGATTCGTCGTTGATTGTGAAAAGTTACATACATGTATTAATATATATATATACATATAAATACATATATATATATATATATATATATATATATATATATATATATATATATATATATATATATATATATATATATATATATATATATATATATATATATATATATATATATATATTTCTGTATTGTAAAAATGCAACACTGCCGGTAGTGCTAAAGAATTCGTTACCCACTTACCCAACAGTGCGGCAAAATACGATCTTGATTCCGACAGTTCCCTGTTAATGCATATTTATATTTGAATAGCGCACTAACGACTTATTGTTTCTTTATATTTTTACATTTAATAATGAATTCTTTGAATTAATCTGTAAACGATATATCGTTACGCCGTTTCGTTCGATTGTGTTTTATCGCCCGGCCGTTCCGTGTTGTTTGCATATTTTATGTAGGTGCCAGATAAACAATACTTTATCTATTTTAATTGTTCCCGTAATTGCGGAACAGGGCTACCGCTATACTTCACATTTGGTTTTCACCATGGCGTAGGTAGGCGGCAACAAGTGGCTGGCGGGAGGCTCGACGTCGTGGCTTATTATTTATATCAACGCTTGTAGGCAAAAAGTTGTAAAGTTATCGATTTTATGTATTTGTGACAGCTGTCGACCGTGATACGGCAAAAGTGAGTGACCCCATTCGCCTGGAAAAATAAAATAAATACTTCATTATTGTTTTATTGATAAAAATAAATAATAATTAATTAAAATTAGAATTAACTTAAAGATACAGTGAATGAATACTTATTTTTTAAATAATATCAATAATCCACAACACAAATATGAAACAGAAAAAAGTCAGAAAATAAAAAGACAATGGTCACAACCAAGAGTCGAACTCGGATCCTCTATTCTATCCAGGAGGAGATTTATTTATATACGAACTAACAGACTAAAGTCCAATTACAAAAAAATACAAGACACGAAATGGGGAAAAAAGAGCCAAAGAGAAAGAACAGCACATAGATAATATTAAATGGAACAATGACAAAAAAGGACAATATATATTAAGGAGAGAATATTTAAATCAAAGTCAAGGTTATGTCATTATTTTGGCAAGAAATAAAATAAATAAATAAATTAAACCAACATTAATATTTGTACCCTGATGGTGCTAAGACTAAGCGCAATGAAAACAAAATATCCGTGGTCTTATACAAAGTTATTTTTCAATTTCTTCAAATATCTCAAACTACAAAGTGATTGCTTTCTACGATAACACAATATTAAAAAAAAAAATTGAAGCCGATTTCTAGGAGCATTAAAGCAAAATGAGATAAGTCAAGAAGTTCGCAAAAATAAAACTTATCTCATCCATGCAACATGTTCCACTCTTCTTTTACCACTAAGCTGATGGCAATAAGCCACATATCTCAAGGAAGTGTCAAATTATAAGAAAGAATGCGGTTATCCCTAGATGTTTCATTTATTTCACAACATACCAAAATTTGCACAATATTATTTCATTCTGTTTAAAATAAGCGAATAAAGAAGAAATTTAAATTACAAATACAGCTCGAGCTTTGCAAGTGGCTAAAAGAGGAACGAACGGACGAACCATTTAAAAAATCATTACGTTTTTTTGTATTCATAAAATTCACCGTCTGTAAGTCATTTAATAATAATTTTAATCCAGAAGGTATGCAGGTATAGTGCAATCTAATACATTCCATAATTAACAATAATACAAAAAATAACTAAATAACAGTACATAAAACAAAAGTAAGAATTGTTATACATATACTCAAAGTAATAAAAAAAAAAAATTAAACATAAAAATAAAAATAGAAAAAACTTTGATCGAGTTTTAAGAAAAAAAATGGCTTGTTCTGAGGTGCTTTAGAATTTCGTCTATTTATTTATTTTATTGTATTCGCCCGAGAGGGCTTTTACATTAAAAGGTTTGCAGTTGACAGTGAAAAAATGAGAATTACTCGTATATACACAAACAAAATAAGGAATGGTTGTAGAGTAGTAGAAAATAGTGTTTGAATACATAAAAATATTATTGATTAAAGAAAGATGATGATATAGCCTTCTTGTATCTACATTCCGTGCAGTTCAATACATCAGCCATCTCTGCGTATGTATTACCAACTACGTGCAATCTAGGTGCAAGCGAGTATCTAAAAGACTCAGTCCTGATGTTATTGTTACAGTTAAATAAAAATTTGGATCAAGTAGTTCTCTTTCTTATGTAAAACGAAATAAGGTTAAATAAATCAGGACTGTCTATAATACCATTGACAATTTTATAAATGAAAGTCAAGTCAAAAATAATTCTTCGATTTGAAAGTTTTAATAAATTTAATTCTTTCATCAAGTAGTTATAGTTAATATTTTCAATAGTTAGATTAAGTTTATAGTTTATGTATCTAAACAAATTATGTTGATTTTTTTCGATGGACTCGGGGTGGATTTTATAGTAAGGGGACCAGATAGAAGAATTATATTCCACTTGACTACGAACTACAGATGAATACAATATTTTGAGTATTGTATTTATATCTATTGATCTTTAAACAATTTTTATTTATTAAAATGATAATATAGTAAAAAAAATATATACTTTCTTGGTATACTATTCCCAAAGAGTAAAAAAAAACTTTAAATGTATTGAATAATGAACATTGAAATAAATCTTTGCGTGTATTGGAGTTGCAGCGCAGACAGTTTCCAGGTCAGGTAAAGCATTGCAACGGGAAATGAGAGGCGGCGAGGAAAGCCGTTATGAAAACTAAGGCGTCTCTAAGAGGAAATCTCAACGAACCCTGACGCGCCGCGTGCAAGTGTGAATACGTAACATTTAGAAGAGCAACACATCATCGGATAGTCATGTTGAGGCAGGTCGTTTGGAGGTATGAGTATAAGCTCACTAGTTCAAGGAAATCTTATTCTTATCTTTTATTCCATTCGTCGACTTACTTACCTCATATCGTCGCCGGAAAGGCAAAAAGGCTGAAGCGCCATCTTGGGAAGCTTACACCAGATCACTTGAAAGTTTTGTTTTTGTTTTACAATAAAATTCATAAGTCTTCAGTACCTGGATGGATTTTGAAAAAAAAATAACTCGTTAACTCAATGCTCTCATTGAGACTCAAAGCGACAAAAAACTAAAAAAGTCCCAAATTTGTGTCGCTTGAGTAGAGCCTTCTCCCAAATGGCTAATATATTTTAGATGAGGGCCACACAAGTCTTCAGAATCAAACGAGAGTCAGAGCATTCGATGCAGAGTAAAAAGCTGATCAGAACTGCATATTTTACTCATTTTTGACTAAAGTGACGCTTAATCCCTTTTGCTTTTCCAGAGGCGACATGCTCACCCTTTAGGACCGTTTTTATAGTGAATTATTTGAATGAAGCAATGACAAAAATATACATTTGAAAGAACATTCAAGTCAAAGCCTGAACAAGGTTTTGGTAGAGTCGTAAAGAATGACAAAAATCATTTAGACTTACTAAAAATTTCAAGACCAAGGCTTAAGATAACAAGTCTCTACATTCTGGACAGTAGAGAATGATACCCATAATTAGTAGAGTGGTGATTGAATACCGCACAAGAGATCCAATTGCTCCCAACTGTCTGGAGCCAGTGGGACTATGGCATCCCTGATCTGAGTATGTTGTGAGGCTGAAGATAGTGAGGAGGGATATGGAAAGAGTAAGGTTGGAAAGTACTCGGCTATTCAAATCTGGTCAGCTAACACGTCTAAAACCTTTTCAGGTAACTGGAATTATGTGAAATTTATTATTATTATATGAATTGTAGTCTTTAACGAAAGTCATCATCTACCATTTTGGAACGTGATGCAAATGTGCGAAATATTATTTTATCAAAGGAATTAGTGCGATGACACATTAGTCGAATTAAATTTATTTGCACTTTTGATACCCTTAATTAAGTGATATTATTGAATGCGATAGATAACATATTTGATGTCAACGTATTTAAATAACACAAAATCGCGCTTTGTTGATTCGAATGCTTATTTTAACACAGAAATATGGTTTTTGCTCAAATATAAGTTAAATCGTGTTTAAAATGAATAACTGGCGTCTACTTGTGCAGATTCGCAATAAAACATTTAACTCTCGTAGATAAAACCAATCGTATTTTATATAATACATATTATGCAGATACCTTTGGGAGAGTCAATCATTTTATAAAGCAGAAATCTGTTATTCTAAAACAGCTAAAACTATCGGACGGTGAGCTCTGGCACAGTGAAATCTGCCCAGCTTTCTCCAGACCTAACTTCCAGAAAACACAACTCTTTGAAACTCGCGATGTTGTTGACGTTGTGAGCTTTGAAACATTGAAATATACATATATCCGACCAAGTGCACCAAATGGTCATGTGTTAGAATTACAGAAGAGTATGTATGAGACGACGCATGAAGGTGCACGAAGCAAGGCGTGTGTTTCAAGATAGAGTAGTGTGGTGGTATACCCTCTCTGCCATCCCGTCAGGGGAAAACGACGTTATGTTAACAGATGTTCTAGCACAGCATTGCATAGCAAGAAGAATGTAAATGAATAATTAAAAACGCTAAATGTACGTAATTTGTATTTGAAATTTTTTAATCACTATATATCTCTAAATTACAATATGTATTATGTTTAATATATATATGCTTTTTTTATTTAATCGAATTACTTTTCTTCAATATTATTTTTTATATATTTAAGTAACTATCCATATTGTGTAACATTGATATAATTTATATATATATGTAAACTTTTTTTCTTTTTTGTAAAAAAAAAAATATATATATATTATATCTCTCCAAATGTTAAAATAAGATTTATTTGTATTGTATCGTACATTATATTTATAATCTATCGTACAATAAAATATTATTTAATACCTAGAACTAGTTGACAGCTTTTGTGGTCGAGTGGTAAGACGCTCGACTACTAAACCAGAGGTCGCAGGTTTGATTCCGGCGTGCGCGAACAAATTTTATTGAATTAATTTGTGTCATAACACATTTAATTCATGTGAAAATAATAATGGAGTGGTAGATACCCTAAGTATCACCCTGGTAAAATACCACCATTCAGAATTGAAAAGTTGCTTGAAATGGCTTTAGCCGTGTTTGATGACCAGATTTGATTAGCCAGGTACTTACTAACCTTCCTCTTCCTCATCTCCCTCCCCTTACCAGTACCTTAAACCTCACAACATACCTCGATTCGGGATACAATAGTCTCACTGGCTTTGGACGGTTGGGAGCAGTTGACTCTCGTGCGGTAAAAAAAAAACGCCATTTTTTTTAGTCAGATTTTTTGTTTTGAAAAACTTATGCTGAAACTTAACCTTAACCATGTAGTAATTTTTTTTTATATAGTACAATTGAATTAAATTTAATATTATTATTATTGAGTTCTGCTATTTTAAGTTTTTTTTTATTTTTGTTTTTAGTGACAGCTGTTTCGGCGTTTAAGGCCATTGTCAAACTGTCGATATATATACGTGACAGTTTGACAATGGCCTTAAACGCCGAAACAGCTGTCACTAAAAACAAAAATAAAAAAAATTTAAAATAGCAGAACTCAATAATAATAATTTTAAATTTAATTCAATTGAATTATATAAAAAATTAAAATGGAGTTCTACAAATTGAACACAAAAACTATAAATAAAAAAAAATACGTGTAGTAACTACCGGTTTTATATTAAACTATTTAACGTTCTAGTTTAGAGGAAAACATACATCTGCAAATATATGATTTGTTTTCCGCAATTTCGCAAAAAAATTGTTGACATAAAAATATTTGAATTTTGTACAACCGTTGAACGTTTGATTTTAACACGTTCGGAATGTCATGGACAGGCAGACTGGCTTTCTGTATAGCTGCCTTTATTATATATATTAGTAGGTAGGTACTTGCTGCCACCAGCATAATATTACGTACGTTTTTTTTACGTACGACGGCGGTTAGGATAATACAGTTAATGGCTGTCTACTTAAGTTGACGGAATCTGAAATAGTTAATAATATAATAAATTATTGTAACAATGTCGATAATTTTCAAAGATATGTGAAACAGCAAGTGAAAATATTTAGGTTAGGGCGAAGACTTGAACCCGGAACTTCAACTCAATCCGGAAGTGACAAGTGAGCCACCGAAACCTTTGAATATACTATAATTAATCAAAACCATATTTCCTTTGAAAAAGTTATTTATTTGCTTATACTGGGTTTTAATTTCAGAGAAATAATATACTAGAGATAACGCTGCTGTGGTCAGTTTTGATTAGTTTTGCCGGACTCAACTAGACCTGGGCGTGGCTAGAACTAGGGCTAGGGTATTTATACATTCATTCATAGTACATGTCGACACAATGTTTTTGTTTATTCTGTTATTATATTATATTATTGTTATAAACAAAAATATAGCACATAACCTAAAATACCGTTGAGTTATGTCCATTTATGTCGCATATCAAAACGTGTGGGCGGAGTCAACGGAGACAGAGTATTTTAAAGCGGTGTGATCATTTGGGAAATTTTTCTGTCTCTTTCTTTCTCATGGTGTACGACGTAAAAATCCGGAGTGATTTATTTAATTTTTTTATGGGTTGGGTAAAAAGAATTAGCTGTCTCTCCATATATTGTTACTCCAAGGATGAAAAAAACTCAGTTAGCATACGATAATGTTGAAAAAAAATTGTAAATACAAATGATATATCATCTTTAAAATTACAAAAACCCAAATAATGATAAATAATACAATGAAAAACAAGATACACAAAGAGAGACAGTAAAGATACACAATGTAATTATTTAATTATAATTTATTTGTTTTATTTTATTCTATACGTCTAAATGGGCTTTTACATACATATAAAGGTAGGTATATTTTACAGTGAAAATATGAAGATTATTTGCTCAAACAAAATAATGATAGATGTTTAGTTTTATTTATTTTGTATTAGTTACATGTACATTAAAGTTTACAAAGTATGAAATTATTTAATTTTCTTTATAACTTTATAATATTTCAACTTATATTACTTATTATTTTAATTTATATTCATTTTAAATAGTTCTTATATGCTATTTTGAATTTATTGATTGGCATAATTTTGATGGTTTATTATAAGAAAAAAAAAAAAAGTAAAATAGTGAAGGATAGTGTTTGATTAAATTAAATTAATATTGATTAAACATATATGATATTATAGCCCATTTTTATCTACATTCCGTGCAGCGAAATACATCAGCTACATCTGCGTATGTTAACTACATGTAATCTAGGTACAAGTGGGTATCTGAAAGAATCAGTCCTGATATTATTGTTACAACTAAATATAATTTTGGATATAATAAATATTTAATAAATTATTAAAAATAAATCAGCAAGAACATATCCCTGAATAATGATATCATAACAATTATTATAATGAATCACATAAAGCCAGTTTTATATTGGCCATTTGACCGATTTGTCCTTCCCACCCAAAAAAATAATATTGAGACAACAACTTATTGAAAACGCCAAATATCTTATTTCTTTTTTTTTTTCACTTTTGCGGTTTGGCCATTTGGTTTATTGTCCAGGTATTGGAGTGAGGTAGCAAACAATAGTGTGTTTATTTGTAGATACAAATTGTATCACTCATATTAACAGAAGTGTTGTATTTTTATACGCAGTCGAATAGACTGCTTGTTCGTACTATGGCAAGTAAACTGTATTTATTATAGAATGGTGCTCTTATTATACAAACTAGGTGAAGAGAGCGTGCTTATAGTAAATAAGTGATATTTTACACAAACTAGAAAACGATTTCGCATTTATTATGGAAAACTGCTATTTTTCTACTTCCTAGAGAAACATACCGTATTTATTTGAAAAATGCATTATTTTTAAACACGTAGAAGATCATAGAAGTGTCATTTACACTCCGAATATGTGGAGAGCGAATTAATTGCATTTTTTTTTAGTTTCAATTCTAACTGGAAAAATATACCACGTTTTCGCAGAAAAGTGTTCACGGAAAACTTTGTAGTTTTAATACAGGAAATCTCTACTTAGTACTCTTATACTTATCTACTACCCAGAAAAGGATGCATTATAAACGTGGCCTTTTTTAAGCTCTTTTTGATGAAAATTATTTTTTATACCTACCAAACAAGGATCCAGAATAAATTACAGGGTTGTGCTGTGTTATATGTTTGTAGCTTCTGTAAGCGGTCAAAATACACACTGTTTTATAGAAGTGCTATTTAAATATATTTAAACTACACATTAGCGCGATTTATTGTCAAAAAGTATTACTTTTGAATGTAATGATTTGTACACTACCACACAATAGTTTAGTATCTTTTACTCTAAAAGTATTTTCTATATTGAAAATTGCACCGCGAACTGTCTATCTTGCGGGAAGGTCATTCCCACCAATCGATCAGCCACGGCCTTTTATCGCCTTGTCTGTTTCATAAAGGAAAATAAATAGAAAATTAAATACTCTTGGATGAGAGAGGGATGAGGAATACCTATACACATAGTACGCATACATATTACATACAGTATTTATTCCTTGGACATCTGAGCCATGTACTAACTGGAAGGGTAAAGAAAAGCGTTATTAAATGTATGAAGCATAGCGTTGATTATACCTAACACCTATATGCACATGGTGTGATGATACTTTTAACGTTTTGGCGTTAAAACATGTCTCTTAGCTTTTAGCGAATTGTAAAAATATCTGCCCACTAACATGGTTACAGTCTCAAAGCAATGATATACTAGGAGGGATAGCTTTGCGAAACAGTGTAGTAAGGATTGTTGATTTTTTCCTGACTCGGAAGCGGCTAGGGTTTTCATAGCACATGTCGACATAATGTTTTGTTTATTTGTATAACTAACTTTTCACAGTATTTTTATCAGCAAAATAGAAAATATAACCCCAAAAACCGTTAAGTTATGTTGCATAACAAAGCGTAGTGGGCGGAGTCACCGGAGACGCGGGAGACGGAAAACATGCTAACATACCTAAAGTGGCGCGATATTATGTGACAGCATGTCTTATCTCCTTTTCTCTCACGGTTTGCGACGTAAAAACCCGGAGAAAGTGATTTATCGTAAATTTGTATAGGTCGGGTGAAAATATTTAGCTCTTTCTACATATATATTCTTAATGAAAGGTTATGGTGATATCATTTTAGTGAAGCGGTGTAATAGGCAGGGTAGAAGTCATGTTCATTTACATTATGTGATAATTTTATTACAAATACTTTTTACGTTCCGAATGTTCCCTATTTACATACGTTTTTTAGCCCTTAGGTACAAAAATATGCCTGTCTTTTCACAGGGCTAGTTTACCAACATGTTAACAGTGGTATTACGTTAGTGAGGCAGCATAAGTGCTAAGAAAGTAATCGTGGCTCCGGTCAGAACGAAGGCGAAAAGGTTAAGAGTCACGCAAGTATTGAAAGTTAAACGCCTCACGCTAAGAAAGAAATACGCGTTTTTTTTCTTTAAAAAAATACCGACGGTGGAACTATTCTTGTTTTATTGAGCTGATCAATTCGCGGAGTAAGTGAAAAACCAAAGTGTAGTAGTGGATAAAATAGTGTGCTTATGTTTCTACTCCTTGATTATTTTCGATTTGTTCACGAAAGCAGAGTAGGTATAATATTAGTTATGGTTGTTTTCGACTGTTATATTTTTTTTTATTTGACAATCCAATTACGGCACCATTTAGTTACAACGGAAATTGCATTTTTATGACATTTGTCATAAAATTATCTCTCATTTAGCATCATAATTTTCTTTATTTTGTTTTTTTTTTTTGTCACCACCAACCAATATCTCTTACCTTTAAAATACATATTTTTTTCTGTTTTCGTCTATTCATCTTTTAAATCAATTATTATTATTTATTGTATAATCAATATTTTTGAATTTGTATAATTTATTTAATTGTCATTAATTTCACAACATTATTTATAATTTTACTCAGCAGTAAGTTGAATTTTGTTTTTTGTATTATTTTTTATTGTTCTTCTTTTGTGTACCTACGTATCACTAAAATTTTTATAGTACTTTGTTATTACATACGT
>JAGWCC010001520.1:0-21942 GCA_022651775.1 Drusus annulatus | reverse complement strand
TTTGGACTGATTATTTCGTTGACAAGCGATTGCGGTTCGTTTAAAGATACAAACAACAGGTTTTTAAGGTCAAAAACTCCTGAAAAAATAATGACGAATGCCCGGTGCCTATAGGCACCCCCGGCACACAAGAGGTTAAAGTTTTAAATAATACGCCACTTTACCAAAACTGCACCAGTGACTTTTTTTTGTCATCGCAGCACCGAGCAATGCTGATTGATTTGTTTTTTCAGAAGAGCCCCGCCGGAGCGCCCCCCCAAGAAGAGCTCTGCCCTCCTGGTGGCTGAACTGAATCAGCTAAACTTGCTAGAGAGCAAGAAGAGCCCCTCTTCAGGAAAAAAGGTATCGGAACATACTTGTTCATTATTATTATTATTTTAAATAAAAGAATACTTTGTTTTAAAACCACAGAATTTATTATGATGAAGGCCAACCGGTTTCGCTTGGATCAAGCTTCGTCAGGGCACATATAATAACTAAAAAAAAATACAGAGTTAACAGGTATATATAGGTACAACAGTTAATGATAGAGTGAGACAGTATATAATACAAAGAAGGAAAGAGAGAAAGCATGTATTAGAGGAGGGAACAGTTGAAAGTGCTTAATATATATTACGAAGAATTGGTAAATAAACAAGTGTACATAATAGAAAGATAATGATGTAATGTTAGGGGCAGACAAAGATCCTATATTGAATTTATATATGAAACGACATTTTACATTGTTACTGGAAAGAAGGTATTTGGATACATAATAATAATTAAATGGGTGAGTTATGGAATAAAACAGAGTGATTCGTAGCATCAAATGAGGGTGAAGTTGACAATTGATGGGATAAAGTTTGATTTACAGGAAACATATTTAAAATAGGGCTAAAGGATACATTTTTTTGATTATTAAGTAGGTTAAGTGATAAATTTGATTTTAAAAGATTTCCTAATTTCGAGTGCTTCTAAATTGTCTAATCTAATGCCTATCCGTTTTTATGTAAAGACTAATTCCTGTAGTTTTTTCGAAAGTATGGTTTGATGAGATTAGATGGTTTGCCAATTCAGAGAACCGGTACCATTTAAAACAACGTAAATGTTCTTTAACTCTAGTGTTAACATTTCGTGCTGTTTTTCAACATAAAACGCAGGACAATCATTACAGTTCAGTTTGTAAATGCCAGAATGGCTTAAATTATCATCTTTATCCTTTGTATTGATTAAAAATTTACCGAGATTATTATTTGTGTAGTAAGCGGGTTTATATCTGTAGGGAGGTTCTTAACATATCTTCTTAAGGTGGAAAAACTGTTTATGAATAAAATCCTACGCCACTGGTAATTTTGATTGAAGTTATCGTTAAGTGAATTACTGTTGAAAAGGAATTTATTTGTGGAAATTTGTTTTAATTTCTTATTAAGGATTTTATTGATTAAGTCTGAGTCATATCCATTATTTAACGCTATTTGCTTGATTACAGACAATTCGTTTGTAAAATTAATACTAGACAGTGGCATTAATCTGAATCATTGAATGAAAGGCCGAATGCTTATGAGGATATGGGATGATTCGATGTGTTATGAATAGTTATGTCTGTGTAAAGTTGGTTTACGGTAAAATATTGAATTCGATTTGATTGTTTGATAGAATAGTGTAAGGTCTAAAAAGTTTACAATAGACGCATTAATAAACTAATTCTAAGGTGAACTGTATTTGAGTGTGAAATGAGTTTATAAGTTGGAGGAAAGAATTTAGTTGACGTTCTGTACCCGTCCAAATGCAAAAATATCATCTACATATCTTATCTTAAGATATGTAGATGATAATTTAAGCCATTGGCATTTACAACTGAACTCCACGATTGTCATTCACTTTAAAAGTATGATTCAACAGCACGAAATGTTAACACAGAGTTAAAAGAACATTTAAATTGCTTAAATGGCAACATATTCCCTTTGAATTGGCAAAACCATCTATATAACATTCGGCCTTTTTTCAATATTCACGTTTGGGGCTTCCCCTTTGGGAAAAAATTTGGAAAAGATAAATTTTAAAAAGAAAAAAATTAAAAATTTGGGGACCCCAAAAATGGCTTGAATTGAAACGGCCCCGTAAAACCCCAAAAAACCGGTGGGAAAATTTCCCTTTAACAAAACCCCAATGTTCGGCCTGAGGCAACCAATAAGGAAAATTGGGGTTAACTTTGAAATTTACCTTTTTAAAACCCCCAATGGGGAAAGACTTTACATAAAGCCGGGGTACCCGGTGTTTGGACCCCCTCGAAAAAGGAAAACTTTAAAAAGCAATGGCAAAAATTCGGCGCTTTAAATGAAATTTTTTTAAAATCAAATTTTGCAAAAAAATCGGGCAATCCCCGCCGGGCCGCAAGGGCATTTCAATATTGGTTTTGGGTTTCCCCCCGCCCGTGTTTTTTTTCTGTGTCTTCCCCTAAATTTTTTCAAAAGGACGCTCAACCCCCTATTATTTATAAATCAACGGACTTAAGTCCAATTATAAAAAAATACAAAACACGAAATGAGAAAAAAGAGCAACAGAGAAAGAACAGCACATACATCATATTTTATGTAGCAATGACAAAAATAGAACAAACACATACATTAGAAAGAACATTTAAGTCAAAGCCAAGGTCAAGTCAAGGCTTTGGTAGAGTCGTAAAGAATGACAAAAATCATTCAGACTGCTACCAAAAATATCAAGACGGTGGCTTGAGTTAACACGTCTTGACATTCTGGACAGTGGAGTGGACCCATAATTAGTAGAGCGATGATTGAGGAACAGCAATTCGTTGTTTCCGAGTCTACTCAAGCCGTGGTCTTGAAATTTTTGGTAGCAGTCTAAATGATTTTTGTCATTCTTTACGACTCTTCCAAAACTTTGACTTGACCTTGGCTTTGATTTGAATGTTCTTTCTTATGTATATTTTTGTCATTGCTACATTTAATATAATGTATGTGCTGTTCCTTGTCTGTGGCTCTTATTTGGTAAATTAATTAATTAAAAATAACATTTTATTATGTTCCAACAGCAATACCCGAAACTTAGCGAGTCCCCCTCGCACCACGACTACGAGTCCCTGAGCCCCTCCTACCTGCAGCCCTCGCGGCCCGCGCCCCCCGCGCCACCGCGCGCGCGCCCCGCGCCCCCGCTGCCCCCGCAGCACGCCACGCTCGCCCCGCACTGCTGGAGCGGCGTGGAGGGGGTGCCCTTTGTGCTCAACACCAGGCTGGGGGGCATGGCCGGCGCCAACAAGGTAATGACCGACCGACTCACCATCGCGCCGTTTCTCCGCAGGGGTAGGCAGAGAGGACGGACCGCCATACAACTCTGTCTTCATTCACATCCGTACATCGTCTCAAACATACTCTTCTGTTATTCTGACTCTTCACATGACCCGATTAACTTATTTATGGTTTTAAAGTTTATTTTGTAGAACTCCATTTTAATTTTTAGGTTTTTTAATTTTATTTAATTTTTCGAAGAAGAATTCTTCTTCTGAAAGGTTTTCACTTTGTGATGTCATTATGTATTTAAATTAAAAACAAAATAACTTTGTATACATCACTTTATTAATATACAATACTACTACTACAAAAAGTGTAAAAAAACTAAACTGTAAACTTGTAGTAGTAGTATTGTATATTAATAAAGTGATGTATACAAAGTTATTTTGTTTTTAATTTAAATTTTATTTAAACAATAATTGTTATTATTTTAAATTTTCAAAAAACAATTTTTAGTCAAAAGTTCTGCTAGGTAATTATTTTTACGCGTGACAGCTTTTTCGCCTTCTGAGGGCTTTATCAAACAGTTTGATTATTGTTTAAATAAAATTAAAAACCAAAAAAAATTGATTTACTTGATCGTGCCATGTCTTTCTCGGGCGTCCTCGACTTCTTCCATTCACTTCCGCATCATATTTTCTTTCTTTGTTCATTCGCTCTACATACCCAAACCATATAAGCGTCCCTTTCTTGATCCTATTCATTACGCTCACATTATGAATCCGTGGATTGTGTTGGTTCTCTTGAATATCTGCGTTTGTCGACTCATTCCGTTCTTCCTTGCGCACGCAGAATTAAACACAACATAATTGAATCCGCAACCTCTGGATTCGTAGTCGAGCGTCTTAACCTCTCGACCACGGAGTCCGCCACACTTCCCCGGTGCGCAATCTCAAAGCGATCGACGCCAATCTTTCATTTCGGTTTCAGATACAGTTTCCCGTGATCAAGAAGAAGAGCATGTTTCAACTGGACCAAGAATACGGCTACAGCTTCATGCTGGAGCGACAGACGTAGAAGATTCATCTGCCGTCGCCGCTGCATTTTATCGCTTTGTTTAACGCGCTAAACAAACACGTGAGATTATTATTGTAAAACCTTAACAATGTATTTTAAAGATTGATATTGATAAAACGGCGTGTCGTCGTCCTGTTGCATGAAATTCGAAGAGGTCCTCATCCGGCCGTCGCGGGGCCGACGATGATGGCGATTAATAATATTGTATTTGTGATATGAAGAGTAAAAAAGCGCAGTCGTTTGATTTGAAATGTGAAAAAAATTATTATACATAGTAATTTTACGTATTATATATACATAAGTCTTCTCGTATGAATGCCGTCAATTGTTGTATTAACTATTTTTTCTGGAGCCAGTGGGACTATTGCATGCCCGATTGGTGTGTGTTGCGAGGCTGAAGGTAGTAGGGAGATAGGGAAGGGGAAGGTTGGGTTAAACCTGGCTATTCAGATCCGGTCACCAAACTCGACGGCTGAAGCCATTTTAAGCGACGTTTCGATTCAGAATCGTGGTCTTTTTTCTACCAGGGCGATACTCAAAGCATCTGCTAACCGTAAATACACTTTATATGAACCAATTATGATTAACACATTTTTTCAAATACCCTATTTGTATATTTTTTTCCGTTAATTTATTTTTCATAATTTTAATTTTTCATCGCAAAGGTTGTGCAGTAAGCAATATCGCATTTAAATCAAAATTTTGTTTTAATTTAGGAAAATTTTTTTTCAAAAGTAAAAAATCGAAGAACACACAAAAACGTGACTAACCTTTCCAGTTGTCAAAAATAAACCACTAATCCAAAATGGCTGATAATGCTAACATATGATAAACATATGTGTACCAACATAACAAAAAAAAAAAAACGATAATCGAATGTACACAGCGTGCGAAAATTCAAAATTCACCTTTTCTTTCGAACAGGCCTCGTATATTGTTCCTCCAAAAGTGAAAAGTTGTGCCAAAAATATTACAATTCTCGTGTACCTAACCAAAATAACTTCCATTTACAAATGCTTCTTATTTACATTGCACAATCGGTTTTATCTACCGTGTCTCCCATTGTCAAACAAAATATAATATACGACAGCTTTTAATAAATAGTGCTTTGATGTCCAAAAATAAAAGTTGTGCAGCAATTTATAGGTTATCGAACACCTTGACCTTTATGTGACTGAAAGGGTACCCTCTTCGATTTTTGACACAGATTTTTTTAATGTTCCAGTAAGTCTAACCGGCTGAAACTTCCTGACTTCTCCACAATAGTGAAAATGAACAATTGAACATAACCGTTGGTTATGTGGAGGGTGGTATGTTAGCGGAAAACGAATAAGTATAATTTACAACCTCTGATGACTGAAAGGGTACCCGGGTACCCTCATGTGTTTTATATGGAATTTGAAGCTTCTCCGTTTTTATTAATCATTTTACCTTATTTTAAATGATAAATATAATGTACTGTTGTGTTCAACGTACATCACCTGTATCCTTAATACTATTTTTAATCACCTATTTAATTAAACACCTCAAGAGAAGATGGTACTGGGTGAAATTCCTATCCACCTCCCCAAGTATTGAACTGAGTCGAAATGTATTACGTCATAAAAGTGGTCCAGCAAATGATATACTGTAAAAGAAACCTTCGAATCAATTTAAAAGGGTGTAATTATCTTCAGTCACATAAGGGTTATACAATATGTCTGCATAGCAACATAATTGTCCAATATTAACGCATTGTTTGCGGGAACTGCCTGAAAGCGCGTTTGCAATAATACTATCTCGCTAGAGCGCGGCAGACAGCGTTTGTGCAAATCAGCGGCGGGTTGCGGGAAAAGTGTAATTTCGGTCGATCCGCAAAGTAAAATTCACCCAGTAGTTTGGAAGTTATGGCTCTTTTTCGCAAAACGTAATTCTGCGCGCGAATTAAAAAAATGAATTTTAAGAATGCAGGAGGCTCCACTAATGGAGGACTGAACGCTGTTGGCGCAAATAAAAAATTGACCAAAGAAGCGAGCTAGCAGTCTACAATGGAGTGCTCATACCGACCCTGATGTATGCCAGTTGTCTATTGTATGCTGATTTCTGACGGCATGGAAGATCTACAGTTTCTCGTGTCTAGTATGAACCAAGTTTGTATGCAGAATAAGTTGATGATGAATGTAAGTCCAAAGTCACGGTGTTTGAAAGAGAGATTACTGGAACAGCGTGCAATATAGTTGTGAATGATGAAACTTGGAGCAAGTGGATGAATTGGTGTATTTGGGAAGTGTGTTCTAGAGAGACGGAAAGGTCGATGAGGATATTGGCAGAAGGGGGAATGCAGGAAACTCCGTTAATGGAGGACTGAACGCTGTTGGCGCAAATAAGAAATTGATCAAAGAAGCGAAGCTATCAGTCTGCAATGGAGTGCTTATACCAACCCTGATGTATGGCAGAGAGGTGTGTAACTGTCAGAGGAAGGATGTAAGTAGACTGAATGCTGTAGAAATGAGATTTTTGTGCAGTATAAACATGTCTGACCGTGTTAAAAATGTGGATATCCGGAAAGAATGCAAGGCTGATGCAAGCGTAATTGAATAGTATTAAGAAAGAGACGTTTAGATGGCTTCGACATGCACGACGTATGAACAAAGAAAGGAGTGTGAAAAGAATATATGACCCGTAAGTGAATGGAACAAGAAGTTGGGAACGCCCGAGGAAGACAATGTGGCACGATCGAGTGAATCAAATACTCAAATCGGGCCATGTCAAGAGTCAGAATAACAGAAGAGTATGTATGAGACGACGTACGAATGTGAAGGAAGCGAGGAGTGTGTGCCGAGACAGAGTTGTATGTCAGTCCGTCCTCTCTGCCCACCCCTGCGGAGAAACTGCGTGATGGTTAGTTACAATTTAAAACGAACACCCGCAAACAGTGCGTTAAGACAATGCCACCAGAAGCGTATTGTAGCACTAAAATAATATGAGAATCAGTTTATAAATTATTGATACTAAAAAAAAATAAATTATGTCAGGTTATGAAATTGAAAGAACCTAACCTAACCTAACCCATCAATTATTTTACCGTTGCATGATAGGAAAGTCACTCAGGTCGGGCACAAAACTATACTAAATTAGTGCCATAAAATAAAGTGTAGTTAATTTAATTAATCGCCTACCATTGTAACATAAAAACAATATCTTTTTAATATAAAGATTTCTAATCTTTTTTGTCAGAAAATTCCCGTAATTTTTTACATGTATTTTACTCACTCTACTCCACTACTAATTTATTTTTTTTGATGTGCATGTTATATTTTATTTATTTTCTCATACTTTATTTTACTTAGAATTTTCTGTATCTTATTAATTAAATTATCATACAGATGTAAGGCATTCGAAGTAACCTTAGAGTACATAGAGTGGTACCTATCCAAGGCAGCGTAGTCAGTTTTTGATGATTTTTACCGGACTCGGCAGACCTTGGCGTGGCTAGGACTAGGGCTAGGGTATTTATACATCCATTCATAGCACATGTCGACATAATTTTTTTGTTAATTCGTATTACCACTTTTTCACAGTATTGTTATCGACAAAAATATAGCGTATAACCTAAAAAACCATTTATTTGTGTCGAGTTTAGTCGCATATGAAAACATGCGGGCAGAGTCCCCGGAGACGAGGGAGACCTAGATCATCCTTACAGTACATTAAAGCGGTGTGATATTTTTGTTGTCTCTTTCTCTCTCGTGGTGTACAACGTAAAAACCCGGAGAAAGTGATTTATCGCAAGTTTGTATAGGTTGGGTAAAAAGAATTAGCTCTCTCTCCATACATTATTACTCCAAGGAAGTAATTTTATATATTTTTCAAATTGATAAAAGATGGCATTCAAATCTCAATTTGTGAAAAAATTGACTTCTTCGTCAATTTAATTTAAGTAACAAAATAGTTGTTTATCGATCAAAATTATAAATTGCTTGCTATCTTACTGTAAATGTAATGCATAATATTTGTCTCAAATAATATAATTATGATTAAAAGCCTGAATATCTGCATTAATATCTATTAATTATCTAACGGATGTATTGAAACTGACTCTTTATGAATAATATTAATAATTGCTCTTCGATAGCAGATATATAAATTTGACCTATTTATTGTAGAAATTTGTTACCCGAATTATTGCTTTTGAAATGGACTGAATGTAAATTCAAAATGTATAATGTGTACTCTTGTTTGATTATACCCGACAGCTGTCAAATATTGACTGTTGAATTCAAAATGTGAAATATGTTCTTTTGTTTGACTATATCTGACAGCTGTCAAATATAGAATATTGACTGTTGAATCGAAATGTGAAATATGTTCTTTTGTTTGATTATATATGACAGCTGTCAAATATGGAATACTGACTATTGAATTCAAATATGTATTGTGTTCTTTTGTTTGATTATATCTGACAGCTGTTAAATATAGAATATTAAATTAAAAATTTGTATTGTGTTCTTTTGTTTGATTATATCTGACACCTGTCAAATATAGAATATTGACTATTGAATTCAAAATGTGCATTGTGTTCTTTTGTTTGAGTACATCTGACAGCTGTCACATAGAGAATATTGACTATTAAATTTAAATTTTGTATTGTGTTCTTTTGTTTGATTATGTCTGACACCTGTCAAATATAGAATTTTTAATTCAAAATATGCATTGTGTTCTTTTGTTTGAGTATATCTGACAGCTGTCACATAGAGAATATTGACTATTGAATTCAAAATTTGTATTGTTTTTTTTTTGTATGATTAAATCTGACAGCTGTCAAATATAGAATATTGACTATTGAATTCAAAATGTGTAGTGTGTTCTTTTGTTTGATTATATCTGCCGAAAGATGTTTGTTTTAAAAAAAATAGAATATTGACTGTTGTTGAATACAAAATTTGTAATGTGGATTGCAAATGTGTTTGAATTCCAAGTAAATGTAGTACGATTGAAAATGTGTTGGTTATATAGTATATGTATATTAGTATATTTTAAATTCCTCATCATGAAAGAAGTGTTTTCGCTCGAGATCGCCTTAGAATGAATGTTAGAAGAATGTGCCTCAAAGTAGCTGTGAATTATTTTCTTCTGGTCCCAACAATTTTTTTCTCGGAAAGAATATATTAAGTAGACATATCGAGAGATCAGATTGTTAAGTGTGTACGTATATAAAGGGTGTCCCGATAAAAACGCCGGATTTAAATTATGTATTATTGGACGTATAACTCCAGAAAGCATCCAACCCCACAAAGATGAAACCGTTAAAGGGTGTTTGAAAATATGACGATGCAAAAGCATTAATATGCGTAATCGGCATTTGCAAAGTGAATATCAGTGTTTTTTTTTTTCACGAGAATTATTGTAAATAGGTAATTTATAATCTATCAATGTATTTATTGAAAAAAAAGTGTTTTTTATTTTATCTTATATTTTATGATGTTTTTAAACTTCAATTTGTGTTAGTAAAAAAAATATTACCCAAAATCCATTGCATTTAGAGCCTTGATGTTTTCAGCAGATAGAAATCTCCTATTTATCTATAGGAAAACATGTAAAACTCGATTTTGGAAAATTGTGGGTTGGACGCTTTTTGCATAACTACGTCAAACTGTCCTTCCGTAACGTTGACTATGCAAAATATTTACAAGTGTAATTTTCTATTGTTGCAATTGGTATTAATCTACAAAGAAACATCACTGTACAGACTGGCATGCTTAACTTTGCAGTTGGTAGCGTCGTTGATGTAGATTTTGTGGATACATAAAATTGATGGATTTAAAAAATAGTCCCTGCAAAGTTATGTGTGTCAAGCTGCATTCTTGCGAAAACTATTTTATTTTACGTGTTCGCCGCACAAGAGTCTTAACTGGCCGCAGCCAATGGGACTAACGCATATCCAATTCAAGGCATGTTGCGAGGCTAAAGGAAGGGGGAAGAGGAAGATTGGGATGTACCCAAAAAAGATTTGGTCACTAAACACGGCTAGTGCCATTTAAAGCAATGTTTCGATTCTGATTGGCTGTCTTTCACCAGGGCGATACTGAAATTATCTACTTCACTCCGTTGAAACTTTTGTGTGGCGGTATTCACACATATAAACATAGCCTGTTCAAAAGAAAAGGTGAATTTTGATTTTCGCGGGCAGTGTACATTTGATTATCGATTTTTATGTTGTTGTTATGTTGGTACACATATGTTTATCATATGTTAGCATTATCAGCCATTTTGGATAAGTGGTTTGTTTCTGACAACTGGAAAGGTTAGTCACGTTTTTGTGTGTTCTTCGATTTTTTACTTTTGAAAAAAATGGATCAAAGAATAAAATCCATGATTTGTTTTTCCACAACTCCAGGACGCTCATCGTCATTAACATCTTCTCGGCCTTCTGTAAAGCACTTGTACCACTTATTAACACTTTTTTGAGACAAAATAGACTCGCCGAATGCCACAGTCAACATTTTAAGTGCGTCGGAGCACTTTATTCCATTTTTAACGCAAAATTTAACACATATTCTTTGATCAATTTTTTTCAAAAGTAAAAAATCGAAGAACACACAAAAACGTGACTAACCTTTCCCGTTGTCAAAAACAAACCACTGATCCAAAATGGCTGATAATGCTAACATATGATAAATATATGTGTACCAACATAACAACAACAAAAAATCGATAATTGAATGAACACAGCCCGCGAAAATTCAAAATTCATGTTTTCTTTTGAACAGGCCATATATAATATATTTTTTTTTTTAATTCGGCGTTTTTGTTAGGATATCGTATATAGTTAGCCTCGTGAATAAAGTTTAGTGAAATAATGTTGAAACGTTAATATTTTTTTGAAGATGTCGTTTTTCAAAATGGGTGCCAGCATTTCCTGCATTTCCTGCATTTAGTTAATTTAATGTTATTTAAAATTAACTTTAAAACATTGTTTTTTTTATATTTTAATAATATCAATAATGAACAACACAAATATGAAACAGAAAAGGCCAGAAAATAAAAAGACAAAAAAAAAATGAAAAAATAATATCAATAATATCAGTCGGTTTCTAATAAGATCCCGATGGCTGAATTGGTCAAAGCGCTACTCCCGGATAGAGTAGAGGATCCAGGTTTGAGTCTCGGTTGTGTCATTGATTATTGACATTATTTAAATATTTAATATTACTTATTTGTAGACTCAACACAAAAGGCCAGCTTTACTGCATTATTGTATTAGTATCATTGTCCGTTCATTTTAACGTAGCGTTAATTATATTTACCCTTTGAAGTTAATTAGTTCATATCGAAAGATGAATAGACTTCGATTTAGAATTTTATGTTGAGGCCACCGAAGAGGTAATTCCTAGAAGTAAAGTCAGCCTCTCAGAAGCTGGGCGTGCTGTACAGGGCCCGCAGATAATTCTTCAATAGTACACAACTGCAGACCTTGTGCAGATCGCAAGTGCGCCCCGCTGTTGAATTTGGCAGCCACCTCTGGTCTGGAGCCCCTAAATACCTGAAAAAACCCTAGACTCTGTGCAGAAACGGGCGGTCCGTTTGATAGATTCTCCATCTTAACAAACGCATTGCAATCTTTGGAGCTCAGACGTCGGGTGGGAATACTGTCATGTTACCGGTATTTCAATGGAAGACGCTCTGAGGAACTTGCGTCGTTGAAACGCGCGCCTAACATTTGTACACGGTCGGCATTCGACACATGAGAACGGGTCGCTTTTATAACTCGTGTTCAGCAGCTCGGCTACGGGATGATTTGCCGGCGTCTGTGTTTCCTCCCTCCTTCAACACGGGCCTCTTCAAGAGCCAGGTGCACTCCTTCCTTTCCTCAAAAAGACCCTCCGCACAGCATCTCCGAAGATGACGTAGGCCCTGAGGGAAATTATTTCATTGCTTTTAGGAGTGCGGAATTAATGTAAAAAAAAATGCCAACGAAATGTTTCATTCTGTTTGAAAATAAAGACGTTTCGATATTGGAAATAGTTCGACTCGAAGTAAGGAAAATCATTGCTCACTTCGGGTACACCATGCACGCTCACAGTACACTTCTAACGGATTATCTCTTCACTTGGTGAGACCGCAATCTATCGAACTCTATCCCATCAAGTGATTGAGGCACGTTGTGAGGCTGAGGGGGATTAAAGTGTGCGTCTCTTTCTAACACAAACATATTCCCACCCTTTTAAGTAGATAGAGAGAGAGACGAGGATAAATTTACGGACACGATTGTATCGACACGGCCATTTTTAATTGATATGTTTTCATCATAACCAAACAAAAGTCCGAACCGTCTAGAGCCAGTGGGACCATGGCATCCCCACTACAGGTATGTTGTGAAGGTGAAGGAGATGGGAAAGAGGAAGATTAGAAAGTAACCGGCTATTCGGTTCTAATCACCCGACACGGTTAAAGCCATTTCGAGCAACGTTTCGATTCTGAATGTTGGTCGTCTTTCACCAGGGCGATACTTGGAGAATCTACCGCAGTGTGTTGTCTAACTATTCTTTTATGCCATTCAATATTCATATTTACTAGGACTGCGTTTTCAAGTCATCTTTACTGCCTTTAGTGTAACGTGAATTCAACCTTTGTTTTTTTTAATTCTTGCCCTCAATTTTTTTAATGTGAAATCTTTACTGCGCGTAGAGTTTTTGCTCAAAGGAGAACAAAGGTTTGACTGTCGGGCTATCGAATAAGAGCTTTTTACAGTGACAATGTATTATATTACCGACTATATATATATTTAACAAGGTGTAACTCTAGAAAAGACAACTTTGTATTCTAGCGATTGATTCGTTAGATAATTTGAGTTAAATTGCCTGTTTTTTTATGCCGCACAAGAGTTCGTCTGTCCAGAGCCAGAGGGACTACGTCATCCCAATTTCGGGGAATGTAAAAAGCGTTAGTGAAAGGCTGAAAGAAGTGGGGGGCAGACAAAGGATAAGATTTTACTCACCTGGCTATTCAGATCTAGTCATCAAACATAGCCATTTCAATCATTTATATAATATAATTCAATAGTAGTGCATTTTCAATACATAATTTTTTTAAATATTTAAACTAACTAACTAACCATCACGCCGTTTCGCCGCAGGGGTAGGCAGAGAGGACGGAGAGCCATACAACTCTGTCTTGGCACACACTCCTCGACACATTCACATTCATACATCGTCTCATACAAACTCTTCTGTTATTCTGACACTTCACATGGCCCGACTCAAGTGTTTGATTTACTTGATCGTGTCATGTCCCCGACTTCTTCCATTCCCTTTTGCGTCATATATTCTCCTCGCAGTCCTTACTTCGTTCATCCTCTATAACCTAACCTCAAAATAAAGCCGTTTCTTCCGCAGGGGTAGGCAGAGAGGACGGACCGCCTTACAACTCTGTCTTGGCACACACTCCTCGCTTCATTCACATTCGTACATCGTCACATACATACTCTTCACATGGCCCGACTAGAGTATTTGATTCACTGATCGTACCGCGTTGTCTTCCTCGGGCGTCCCCGACTTTTTCCATTCGCTTTCGCATCATATATTCTTGAATTCTTGAGAATGCCAAGAATTTCGCCCCTTCCTAATGAAATCAAAAATGTCAAAAAACACGTTCCTGTTTTTATCATAATTTATATTAGGCATAAATTACGACCGGTTAGTAGCTGAGTGGACAAACGCGTCTGATTCCCACCCGGGCGTCGCGGGTTCAATTCCTCTGCTAGCTAAGTCCTCCGTCATTGCACAAGCAATATCTTCCGCTTATTACGATGGCAGTGGGAGTTTTTCAAATATTGTCAGGTTATTCAAAAAACCTAGGAATGTTTGTCTTTCTTTAAAAAAAAAAAAAGTGCATATTTTGCCATTTTGAACATAGGGGGCACTTTTACGCAAATAAGAAATTGTCCAAAGAAGCGAAGCTAGCCGTCCGCAATGAAGTGCTTATACCAACCCTGATGTACGGCAGTGAGGCATGGTACTGGCAGAGGAAGGATGCAAGTAGACTGAATGCTGTAGAAATGAGATTCCTGTATGGCTAGCAGTCCACAATGGAGTGCTTATACCAACCCTGATGTATGGCAGTGAGGCGTGGAGCTGGCAGAGGAAGGATGCAAGTAGACTGAATGCTGTAGAAATGAGATCCCTGGGTGGCTAGCAGTCCACAATGGAGTGCTTATACCAACCCTGATGTATGGCAGTAAGGCATGGAACTGGCAGAGGAAGGATGAAAGTAGACTGAATGCTGGGGAAATGAGATCCTTGTGGGGTAAAACCATGTATGACCAAAAAGGTGGAGATCCGGAAACAATGCAAGGCCGATGTAAGCGTAATGAATAGGATCAAGAAAGGGACGCTTAGATGGTTTAAGCATGTGTGAAAAAAATATTTTACGCGAAAGTGAGTGGAAGAAGGAGTCGGGGACGCCCGAGGAGGACAACGTGACGCGATCAAGTAAATCAAATACTTAAATCGGGTCGTGTGAAGAGTCAGAATAAAAGAAGAGTATGTATGAGACGATGTAAGAATGTGAATGAAGCAAGGAGCGTGTGCCAAGACAGAGTTGTATGGCGGTCCGTCCTCTCTGCCTACCCCTGCGGAGAAACGGCGTGATGGTTAGTTAGTTGGAGCATTTTTTAACTCAAATTTTCCTATCGGAGAATCTCGTTTACGATATTGTCTTTTAAAGCGTTACATTGAATTGTGCATACATCATAGAGGTTACTTAGCGAGTCAATATTGGGTAAGACGATTTAGTAATGGATTTGTATTGTTAATAATAAATTAGTGATAATAATATGATAAATATGTAAACTTATAAAGAGAGAATGAATCTGAAATGGAGGGTTGAATTTTTAGGTTAATTATTTTTTATTTATTATTAAGTCAATTGATGAATCCTGATTATTCATTTTACAATAAATATGTTTTTTGCCTTAGTCGATAATTAATTACCTCGGAGGAAGAATACACAAACAAACAGTGTAGTCAGTATTGTTGACTTTATACTGACTCGATAGAGAGAGACAATGTGGTAAAGGATGGCGGATAGCCTATTAGTTACCGCCCACATGGAATTTTGACATTTTTAATAAACACATTCGAACACATTCAACAAAACAATATCAATACCCCATTAAAATGATTTATAAAGTCAAAATATCACACAAACACTAATAACAGAAGGTTTGCCTTAATAATGATGGAAGCTTTTTGTTGATTTTATGTCTTTATATCATTAAAAATGTGAAAATTCTAAAGTTCGGTCAAAAATATTTAAAACTGTTGAAACACCTCTGAAAAGTGATATTTTATAATCTTTGTTTGGTCTTATTTGAACATTCACGCATAGCGCATATCACCACCATGTTTGATTTACTTGTATAACCACTGCAAGTTTTTCGATCGACACAAATATAGGAAATAACCTCAAAATCCGTCGACGTAAGTTATGCGACTCGATGACGTGAAGTTAGCGCGGACGGAGAAAATCCTTACATACTAAGTACTGCGATATTATGTGACGACTTTTCTTGTCTCTTTCTCTCTCAAGGTGAAAAACGACGTAAAAACCCGGAGAAAGTGATTTATCTCAAATTTGTACAGGTTGGGTAAACATTTTTTAACTCTCTCTCCGTGTATATTCTACTCCAGGTTAATTACCTTGCACATTATTTAAATAGTTAATTATTTAAAATATACAATATAGCATTTATTACATTATTTGATGCCATTTGATGATTTAGAAGTTGAGCAATTATGTTGTTTTTTTTTTTAATAATTATGTAATTAATTTTTTTTGTCATGATTTAATTGTGATTTAAACATGGTATTATGATAAACTTGTTTTTTAATCGTAAATATCAATTTTGAAAATATAACATCTGTGAAAATATTTATTTACATCACTGACGAAAAGAGCAGTCCACATTTATTTATTAATCACTGACGAAGCTGGCAGAGGAAGGATGTCCACAATGGAGTGCGTATACCAACCCTGAAGTATGGCATGGAGGGGTGGAACTGGCAGACGAAGGATGCAAGTAGACTGAATGCTGTAGAAAAGAGACCCCTGGGTGGCTAGCAGCCCACAATGGAGTGCTTATACCAACCCTGGTGTGTGGCAGTAAGGCATGGAACTGGCAGAGAAAGGATGAAAGTAGACTGAATATAGACTCGATATCGGCAAAGAGTGCAAAGCTGATGTAAGCGAAATGAATAGGATCAAGAAAGGAACGCTTAGATGCTTTGTGGGTGTAGAGCGAATGATCGAAAGAAGGAGTGCGAAAAGAATAAATGACGCGTAAGTGAATGTAAGAAGAAGTCGGGACGCCCTAGGAAGGCAGCATGGCACGATCAAGTGAATCAAACACTTGAGTCGGGCCATGTGAAGAGTCAGAATAACAGAAGAGTATGTATGAGACGATGTATGAATGTGAATGAAGCAAGGAGTGTGTGCCAAGACAGAGTTATATGGCGGTCCGTCCTCTCTGCCTACCCCTACGGTGAAACGGCGTGATGGTTAAGTTATTTGTGTGTGACCTTGAACATCAAATATCTTGGAGTTAGCGAAAAAAAACCTGTTCACAAGAAGTTCCGTCTGCCTCCAGGAGTCACGAGGATTGGATGTTCACCTCCACATTTTAAATTTTGAATATCGCACGAGGGTCCCAACTGTCTGGAGCCAGTGGGACTATGGCATCCCTAGATGGGGTACGTTGTGAGGCTGAAGGTTGTAAGGAGGAGAATGAGATGAACGAGAAGAAGTTGGTAAGTACCTGGCTATTCAGATCTGGTCACCAAACACGGCTGAAGCCATTTCAAGCAATGTTTCGATTCCGAATGGTGGTCTTTCACCAGGGCGATACTTGGAGTATCTACCGCTAGTGTTGCGAATAAACAACATATTGTTTTATATTACTTAAATGTGAAATTACACATGTTAAAATCTAATAACTGCAGAAATACTAGGCAAAATGCAAGCCTTGGGGTCGGAAATAAGTTGCCGTTTTCTTAGGCTCTATGGGACCGAATGAAGTGAACCTTTGGCATTCTGTTTAGAATGATGAACTTAAGACGATTAAATGAAAAAATCTCCCAAAAGTAACATTTCTTAATAATATACCACTTTGCGGGCAAAATGCGAGCCTTGGGGTTAGAAATTAGATGCCGTTTTCTCAGGCTCTATGGGACCGAATGAAGTGAACCTTTGGCATTCTGTTTAGAATGATAAACTTGAGACGATTAAATGAAAAAATCTCCCAAAAGTAACACTTCTTAATAATATACCACTTTGCGGGCAAAATGCGAGCCTTGGGGTCAGAAATTAGATGCCGTTTTCTCAGGCTCTATGGGACTGAATGAAGTGAACCTTTGGCATTCTGTTTAGAATGATGAACTTGAGACGATTAAATGAAAAAATCTCTTAAAAGTAACATTTCTTAATAATATACCACTTTGCGGGCAAAATGCGAGCCTTGGGGTCAGAAATTACATGCCCTTTTCTCAGGCTCTATGGGACCGAATGAAGTGAACCTTTGGCATTCTGTTTAGAATGATGAACTTGAGACGATTAAATGAAAAAATCTCCCAAAAGTAACACTTCTTAATAATATACCACTTTGCGGGCAAAATGCGAGCCTTGGGGTCAGAAATTAGATGCCGTTTTCTCAGGCTCTATGGGACTGAATGAAGTGAACCTTTGGAATTCTGTTTAGAATGATGAACTTGAGACGATTAAATGAAAAAATCTCTTAAAAGTAACATTTCTTAATAATATACCACTTTGCGGGCAAAATGCGAGCCTTGGGGTCAGAAATTAGATGCCGTTTTCTCAGGCTCTATGGGACCGAATGAAGTGAACCTTTGGCATTCTGTTTAGAATGATGAACTTGAGACGATTAAATGAAAAAATCTCCCAAAAGTAACACTTCTTAATAATATACCACTTTGCGGGCAAAATGCGAGCCTTGGGGTCAGAAATTAGATGCCGTTTTCTCAGGCTCTATGGGACTGAATGAAGTGAACCTTTGGAATTCTGTTTAGAATGATGAACTTGAGACGATTAAATGAGAAAATCTCTTAAAAGTAACATTTCTTAATAATATACCACTTTGCGGGCAAAATGCGAGCCTTGGGGTCAGAAATTAGATGCCTTTTTCTCAGGCTCTATGGGACCGAATGAAGTGAACCTTTGGCATTCTGTTTAGAATGATAAACTTGAGACGATTAAATGAAAAAATCTCCCAAAAGTAACATTTCTTAATAATATACCACTTTGCGGGCAAAATGCGAGCCTTGGGGTCAGAAATTAGATGCCGTTTTCTCAGGCTCTATAGGACTGAATGAAGTGAACCATTGGCATTCTGTTTAGAATGATGAACTTGAGACGATTAAATGAAAAAATCTCCCAAAAGTAACACTTCTTAATAATATACCACTTTGCGGGCAAAATGCGAGCCTTGGGGTCAGAAATTAGATGCCGTTTTCTCAGGCTCTAGGGACTGAATGAAGTGAACCTTTGGAATTCTGTTTAGAATGATGAACTTGAGACGATTAAATGAAAAAATCTCTTAAAAGTAACATTTCTTAATAATATACCACTTTGCGGGCAAAATGCGAGCCTTGGGGTCAGAAATTAGATGCCGTTTTCTCAGGCTCTATGGGACCGAATGAAGTGAACCTTTGGCATTCTGTTTAGAATGATGAACTTGAGACGATTAAATGAAAAAATCTCCCAAAAGTAACACTTCTTAATAATATACCACTTTGCGGGCAAAATGCGAGCCTTGGGGTCAGAAATTAGATGCCGTTTTCTCAGGCTCTATGGGACTGAATGAAGTGAACCTTTGGAATTCTGTTTAGAATGATGAACTTGAGACGATTAAATGAGAAAATCTCTTAAAAGTAACATTTCTTAATAATATACCACTTTGCGGGCAAAATGCGAGCCTTGGGGTCAGAAATTAGATGCCTTTTTCTCAGGCTCTATGGGACCGAATGAAGTGAACCTTTGGCATTCTGTTTAGAATGATAAACTTGAGACGATTAAATGAAAAAATCTCCCAAAAGTAACATTTCTTAATAATATACCACTTTGCGGGCAAAATGCGAGCCTTGGGGTCAGAAATTAGATGCCGTTTTCTCAGGCTCTATAGGACTGAATGAAGTGAACCTTTGGCATTCTGTTTAGAATGATGAACTTGAGACGATTAAATGAAAAAATCTCCCAAAAGTAACATTTCTTAATAATATACCACTTTGCGGGCAAAATGCGAGCCTTGGGGTCAGAAATTAGATGCCGTTTTCTCAGGCTCTATGGGACCGAATGAAGTGAACCTTTGGCATTCTGTTTAGAATGATGAACTTGAGACGATTAAATGAAAAAATCTCCCAAAAGTAACACTTCTTAATAATATACCACTTTGCGGGCAAAATGCGAGCCTTGGGGTCAGAAATTAGATGCCGTTTTCTCAGGCTCTATGGGACTGAATGAAGTGAACCTTTGGCATTCTGTTTAGAATGATGAACTTGAGACGATTAAATGAAAAAATCTCTTAAAAGTAACATTTCTTAATAATATACCACTTTGCGGGCAAAATGCGAGCCTTGGGGTCAGAAATTAGATGCCCTTTTCTCAGGCTCTATGGGACCGAATGAAGTGAACCTTTGGCATTCTGTTTAGAATGATGAACTTGAGACGATTAAATGAAAAAATCTCTTAAAAGTAACATTTCTTAATAATATACCACTTTGCGGGCAAAATGCGAGCCTTGGGGTCAGAAATTAGATGCCGTTTTCTCAGGCTCTATGGGACTGAATGAAGTGAACCTTTGGCATTCTGTTTAGAATGATGAACTTGAGACGATTAAATGAAAAAATCTCCCAAAAGTAACATTTCTTAATAATATACCACTTTGCGGGCAAAATGCGAGCCTTGGGGTTAGAAATTAGATGCCGTTTTCTCAGGCTCTATGGGACTGAATGAAGTGAACCTTTGGCATTCTGTTTAGAATGATGAACTTGAGACGATTAAATGAAAAAATCTCTTAAAAGTAACATTTCTTAATAATATACCACTTTGCGGGCAAAATGCGAGCCTTGGGGTCAGAAATTAGATGCCCTTTTCTCAGGCTCTATGGGACCGAATGAAGTGAACCTTTGGCATTCTGCTTAGAATGATGACCTTGAGACGATTAAATGAAAAAATCTCCCAAAAGTAACATTTCTTAATAATATACCACTTTGCGGGCAAAATGGGAGCCTTGGGGTCAGAAATTAGATGCCGTTTTCTCAGGCTCTATGAGATCGAATGAAGTCAACCTTTGGCATTCTGACAAGAATGATAGACTCAAGACGATTTAATGCAAAAATCCTCCTAAAGTAACATTTGTTAAAATAATACCACTTGGCGGGCAAAATGTGAGCCTTGGAGTAAAAAATTAGATGCTATTTTCTTAGGCTCACGCTTACGATCTCTGAAGTAAAAAACAATTAGCGTATTCTGAATGAAAGTAAATTTGTGTGTTTTTTTTTAATTTCACACTTACTAATTATGCAATTATTCATTTGGAATTTTTTTTTTTTGATTTTATGGATTCTTTCGTAATCCTCTACTAACTAGCTGGGGCTTATACAAATACCCCTCATAATGTCTATCTAACTAGTACTGCGGCTCATTAGGCCTTATTACTATCACCATCTGATGGTTTTATTTACTTGACTGAGTTTATTTTTACATTAGTGTTTTCTTAGGGAAAAGATCTTTACTGGATTAATTTGCATTTGGAACATAAGATTAGTTTGAGGAAAGAAAATTCTGTTCAAAAAATATTTTAAAAAAAAAACAAAACACAAAGGTCGAAGTGATGTTATGATGTTATTAGCGTTGTGACCGCTTTGAAAGAACTACTTCTTTTGGCAACAGTTCCTACTTCATTCATTGTTCATTGAACAAAACTTCAATTGAAGTTAATAGTTCATTTTAGCGTTCATTCATTTCAATAACTTTGTTTAATTGAACAATAACCAGTTCCAGTTCTTTTCGTTATTAAATCTCTACCAACTAGCACTTTTTATTTTGGCAAGGAACCGGTTCCAAACCTTTTCGTTTTTAAATCTCTACCGACTAGTACGTATTTTTTTGGCGAGGAACCAGATATGAATGGATGTATAAATACTTTAGCCTTAGTCTTAGCCACGCCCAGGTCCGCCGAGTCAGGTAAAAATCATCAAAAACTGACTACACTGCCTTGGATAGATACCACTCTAACTGTAACTAAAAACATTTAAAAATCTGTAAATTAAAATAAAACAAACACTTGCAAAACCGTTACTTTTATTAGGTACACCAAACACAGATAACATTTACAATAAACACATAACATACTGCGTTTTCAGTTTTTTCACATTAAATCCAAGTGCATTACTTCAATACAATATTCCACACTAGTTTGTTACGAGTACCACTTTGCTTCCGCCATTTTCCTATAGATGGCTTTAGCGGTAAGCAGTGGTCGAAATAAATACACCATAGACGCCATGCAATACATTTAGGCATCTGTCAACATAACCCCATTCAAACATTAGTCCATTTGTGTCTGCATCATAAAGTTATTCTC
>JAGWCC010001519.1:0-38576 GCA_022651775.1 Drusus annulatus | reverse complement strand
GCATGGCTATGTAAAATATGCGTTAATCAGCCTGTTACTTGACCCCCACTCTCGGATCGTATCATTCGAACGGTCGAGACCGGTCCCCATCACTTCACATTTAGCGCCCGGAGAAGGGAGGTACCTCCTTCAAAACCATCGCACCGGCCCACAAGTCATTCACAACTATCACCGGAACAGAGGGGTTGGCCGCCATTAGCAGATACACAAATCAAGGTGAGCAAGATGACGTAATTCCTTACTATTGTTTTCCCCAGATAAATCAAGTCATTTACCAAGTACTACCTCGCCTTTACAGTCCATTAAATTCATTCCAATTCCTTCCAGAATCGATTCGCGGTTCCTGGATCGAACAGATAATGTTACCACAACATGAAGTTCCCGTTGAGGCAAGTCACCAACACCAAACGCAGTTTTGAGATACTACAACTTGTAAGGATATGATGGTAAAATCAGATTAGTATGTTTAAAGTTTACATAATGTACTTTAAAGCTATAATAATCTAGCTGCATAATAAAAGATAAACTTGAAAAGCACACAAATAAGAGTTAATCTCCAACGTTCAAATTTAGATATGTATCTCAAAACTGTGGATTTCAGGATTGGTAACTTTTGCCTAAATGGGGAAAATATTTGAGCATCATTTTAACACGTAATATCCGGAGGGTCAAAATAAAATACACGCAGCAGTGGTGGGTCATTCTTACCCATTTAAAAATACGAATATAAGCGCTTTTCATGCGATTTTTAAACATAATCTAACTTTAAATGTAATCTTGGGCAATTTCACATACATTCCATAAGTTTCCTGTAATAAAATATAAGTTTTTGTAAAAAATATTACATAATTATCAAAAATGCATCGGCATGTGCTAATATGAATAACATGTGCATGGCATAAGCGCTTTTCATGCGATTTTTAAACATAATCTAACTTTAAATGTAATCTTGGGCAATTTCACATACATTCCATAAGTTTCCTGTAATAAAATATAAGTTTTTGTAAAAAATATTACATAATTATCAAAAATGCATCGGCATGTGCATACTGTACCACAGAACGGCGAATACTGATTCTGCTGGTGTATTTACCGCGTAAGATTTCTTTGTTACAACAAATTAGCTACGTACTGATTGAGGTTATTGCCATCGTTGACAGGCCAGTTGATATTGGTGAGGCGACCAAGATAGCAGTGTTCTTTGTAGAGGGGCGCGGTAGACGTAAGTGATGTTATTTTGTTAATTGATACCTTCAAGGAATTGTTATTAGTTTGTTGTTGTAATGCTGGCAGTTCCATTTTACTAGTATTTACTTTGAAAACTTGCGATTTGTAAGTAGAATCATACTTTTTAGATCCGGAGTCACAATCATGACGGTTAGGCCTAACTTCACTTCAGGCAGTTTTAGTTATAAACTAATATTTCTTTGATTTAATCGCTATTATTACTATTTTTGGCGGAGAGGAAGCTATCTAGTGATTTGGTACTACAACTGATAGGAGATGGCAACGATTCAGAAGTGGACGGCATGGATGACGATGAAGAATTGCCTCCCCGAATGTCATATAGCTCTATTACTGAAGAAGCTCCACCAATACCGTCTTCAATACCGACCCAACCTCAACCTCAGCCCTGGATTGTGGGCAAAAGAAGCGCCGGCGCAGTTAGAAGAAGACTTTGGAGACTTTCATTTTTGTCTAATCTCAATTCTAGCCAGTTAACTACATTTAAGATAGATTTGAACATCTTGTTACTATGATTATAAGATATTTGATGTCAAATACTTAAATAATAAATGTAATTTTGCTATTTTATTTCTTTTATTCACAACTGTGCATTAGTACAGTTGCAACCCAAAAGTTACGATCATGCAGGGGTAGGGCAGTTTGACCTTGAGGTATCTAGGATTATTTTTCACACTCGCCTTTTAGGGTCCTCCAAGATCAACGCAGTGTTTTAGAAAAAATCCAGCCTTAAAGGGTTATAAAGTATTATTTCTATACCAAACTTTTAGAAGCTAACTATCGTAACACATGCCAGTTTGAACACAATGGTATATTTATATTTAGTGAGTTCAATAATTACATACGAATGAACCATGTATGGTCACTATATAGTGCATATATATGATTATGATTGAAATAATTTAACAGTTTTATTATGCTGTTTGAATAAGTATCAATGCTATTCACCTGTTCAAGCTTTTGTAACTTGGTTCTGTGTATGTTGACGGCATCCTGCACAAGGTTGTAGCAGTCAGGACAGTCCACGCACCCGTTTTGTCGATTGTGTTTATTCTCTTTACACCTAGAAAGCATAAAATCATATTAAATTAACAGAACATTCAAACATTTTCCTGTATTCGAACATATGTATATGTATTTAATATAACAGCATGATCGTTGTGCTTGACAGCTCATAAAAAAAAAATTAAATAAAACGGGGCCCATTAGACATAGCGTCTTTAACCCGTAAGCTGCTCAAATAATGCTGTCATACTACCGCCGCTGTGCTGGATTAATTTACAGAACAATATTTCTATCAAAAATACGTATTTTTACATACTTGTTTTCAATGAAACTCCCGTAAGTCGTCTGATTATCGATTATTGATGTTGCTGAGACACAATTCACTTCATATTTTTAAGTTTTTATAATGTAGCCGGGCGTCTACAAGAAACGACAATGCATGCGATCCGCAGCTTACGGGTTAAGGTGATTTTCCACGAAAACAGCACTATACAAATTATCCAAATATTATTTATTATTATTATTACAGTGGCAATTGTCAGATTAACTCGGTCAATCCTGCTGCCGTGCAAGCCCCCGGGTTTACAAATTTCAAAAAATGTTTGAATGCATGATTTTCTTTCAAATATCTAATTACAAATACCATTTGGGTTTTAGTTGAACTGTCGGTTGTCTCATCCATCTGTATTGGGACATATTCAGATTTATGTATATTTAGTTTTATTTCTTCTTGAGACACTGCTAAAATTGAGTCCAGCAAATCATTTTGAATCGTCTTGGATAAACCTTAAAACTCGAAGACCTTTCTAAATGTTCTTTCAATACGATATCTGTTTCTTGAATAAAGTCAATCAAGCCACGAAATATACCTGGATTATCTGACTCTTTTGACTCATCGTGACCTCTTAATGCCAGTTTGCCTTGAATTATTAATATGCAATGTCGAGTTAGTGTGCTTTTTCATTTTATCCTTCAAGTGTTTTAAATCGCTAACTCCAATTTCAGTCCATTGCTTTTCAGTTTTAGAGTCGAAAAGTAAACAATGGAAACAAAAGTGTACATTCTTTTTTTCGCACCCACAAATCCACTCACAAAAACTATAACTTTTCATATTAAAATATCTTATCTTTATTTTTTTCTTTTGGTATACGATTATTTGTAGTTGAGACCGGCCGATACACTTGATTTTAACACGCTTCATGATTCAAGAAATTGTTTGCAACTTCTTTTAATATGAAATCGACTGAATTATACATCTTTAATTATTACATGCAAATTACGTACATCAGCAAAGTTAAAGAAAAGCCAACTGCCAAAATACAAAAAGTTCATTGTTTTAATCACAAACAATATCTGATTAACATTTTATCGACATCTCTCTCAAACATCTTAATAATTGTATTATATGTCTATCTCTGCTGGGTCATGACCCCGCGTTTCTTATCGGATAGCGGATTATGTAATTTCGCATACATGAGACATGATAGTGTTTATTTTATGCATTGTATCGAATAGAGAGATAGAGAAAAGAGATAATCTTGGGTCAATTTTTGTATTGACCTACAAAAGGCACACTCAATAGCTTCTCTTTTGGATGCAAGATGGTGCTGGTACCCCCGATTTTGAACAGTACAAATTATTTGAATTATAATGATGCGTATAGGCTGTACTATTAGTTGATGTGTTTTAAATCAGATTTTTAATTAATAATTTTCGTGGCATATTTTTGGGGGTCAATGTCCAAATAACCCTAGGGGGCGGCCCACCACTTGTTTCAAACTATTACTTGGTTAATTTTTTCCGAACTAAAAATGTTAAGTAAAATGAGTATGAATAAACTGCAGTATTTAGTATTGCAAAAGGCAATTATAATAGAATGGACAACTGAATCTCAAATCTGAAAGTTTGGAACAGAGATGATTGGTAGCTGTTGGGTAAGATTAGATAAACAGTGGCTGATGGTGAAAATAATAATTAATAGATCTGTTAGCAAACCTGTCACACTGACGCCCCTCCACATTGTCGAAGCAGGGACACTGCCCCCGGGGGTCGCATTGCGGGCCCTTAGATCCGATCCAGTCACACATGCACTCCTGGCAACCCTCCGTTGAAAATCCATACTGAGATGCTTTGCACATGTCACACTTTGACCTTAAATCAAGTAAACATTTTACAAGTTAAAAAAATATTTTTCAATATATAGGTATACACAAATAATATTTTTTCTTGGTCAGAAAAATACCAATTACGTTTATATATCATTGCCATCATTGATACTATGTACATTAAATTTAAGCGAATATGATACAGTCAATGAAATTCTTCGAATATCTTTATTTGTCTGTTGCTAAATGGCGCTAGTGTCACACTGCCATCAAAATCCCGCTGTAAATCATTAATAATTATCATATTATTTAGAGGAAATCAAGTTTTCGGAGATGTTATTTACGATTTAACAAATCTCGTGGACCAAGCGGGAAACTGGTAAATCTACATCAGATTTGGAGTTGATTTTGTAGTATAATTTTTTTTGATTTGAGCTTTCGTTTTTTAATAAATCACATCCAAAGTTAGATTTTTTTGTAAAATTCATGGGGTCACTACGGGGTTGCTTGTATTTTAACATAAGTCGAAGCATGGACCCAGTTCCAATAATTTCTTAACCATAAAGTTGCAGTTCCAAAAGAAGCTTTTTAAAACTAAAAATGCACAAATCGAAAAAAATAAAATTCTGTTTATTGGGTTCTCCATGTGATGCAGATGATCACATTTTCTGCTGTACCACGAGTTTTCCGACACCGTGTATAAGTGTTTTGGTTTAATTTCCAAACACCAAGTACACTGTAGTAAAACCTGCATTATTCTTGTTTACTTTCTTTATAAGTTTTTTTTTTCAATCTGGTTTCCAAACCCTGGATAATATTATTTTGCTGCATTTATAGAGGTTGGTATACATGGAAAAAATGTTGTCCACACATAATTTGTAAAGCCGCTTTATACTGCTAGACTTTGTATCTAGTTTTTGCGTAATTTTCATTGATTTACAGAAGTATTAATAAATTTAAAAAAATTTCTGTACTTAAAATTGATTAATATTGCTGCCTGTAAAAATCCAAGAGCATTAACAAAACTAATCATTGAAATGTTTTAGAATTGGCAACCTTTGCTTGTATGAGGACGATATGTACCTCCTAGCTTATCACATTATTTGCGGGAGACGCTTAAAGGCGTCTTTTGCATACTGGGGGTAGAGTGCGGGAGACGCTTAAAAGCGTTTTTTGTATTTGTACTGTTGGTAAAGCGCGGGAGACGCCTACACGCGTTGACACTTAGACAGAGTAACAATATATTACGAGAAACATGTGACCTTGGTTACATGTACCTAAGTACCAAGCAATTTGTGGAATTAGGGTCGGGTGACCGACTGTGGTCATAAAACATTCACTTGAAATAAAATAGCTGTAAGATAAACATTTCGTTTTTATCTTTACATTTCTTCAGTGTTATTGCGATATTGTTTCGTTACGGACGTTCTCCATTTTCGTTTGTCTATATTTCGTATAGAATTTCGTATAAAATACCTATCATTGTATGATATATTCGTAATCGATCGCTGTTGTGTTTGAAAAGTTATAGATCAGATTTTGTCGGATGATATTCAAGACCCGGAACCAACACCATCAACATCTGGTATCCGAAAAACATCTTCAAAATCAGATCCTCCAGGAAGACTTTCCATGGATATGAGAAAACATACATTGGAAAAGATTGAAGACAATGGTAAAAATAAGAATCTACGAAGGCGATGTCGTGTGTGCGCGGTCCACAAAGTACGTAGCGAAACCCGGTATATGTGTTAATTCTGTGCTGTACCATTACGTAAAGGGAACTGTTTCCAACGATATCATACTTTGAAACAATATTAGTATTTATTGTTTTGTATTTTACAACATATATATTATGTTGAACGTGCATAAAATGACTAAATCGACAATACGACAAAAGTGCAGTTTTTTCAAATGTTTTATATTTAACCTTGAATATAATAATTTTCTATCCAAAAATATAAAAATTTGTGACCAGATAATAATAAAAGATTTCATTTAAGGTAAAATACTGAAAATTTTATTTAAATATTATCAATAGTTCAGAAGTTATAGCTATTTTACGTGAAATGTAATTTGGCGCGAGAATCTGAAAAAACTGCCCGCTTTACGGCGTGGATTAATTAAAAACCCCCCGCAAACAGTGTGTTATTATAAAATGGCATTACAAAAGAATATAATATCTGTCTAAATATATTTAGAAAAAAAATTCATATAATAATCTAATCAGCTATAAATCTTGAATGCTTACATAATAAAAACAAATGTATGTCAATAATAATAAATTGAAAAAGTATAACTAATATTTGAAAAAACTATTAAGTTTTTTCAATACATACATGTTTTGATAAAAAAAATATATTATATGCAATATAAATTATGGCAGTTTCCTGTTATCTTTATTAAAAAGTGAGGTCAACATAAAAAAATGTCACCATCCTGAGGTTGGAGATCTGTTGATCACTTTGTGAACCAAAATGAAATCAAATGTAAAAAGATGCCTATTTTAGACCGTTTTGAAAGGTTCTTACAAATAAATATAGATCATATTATTTCAGCGATATGTTTACTATTTCAAGAGAGTATATTTATATACATCTTATGGCGAATAATAATATTAACATGGAGCTTTTACTATAGGGTGATTTTATCGATTAGTACATAAGAAGTTTTATGTTATCCATTTAGTTCAAAGTTATTATCAAGTGAAAAAATGTTTCAACTTTGCCATGGGTACTTCTCGTTGAATATTTAATATAGTTCACTTTTCTTGCCATATGCCACAATATGTTAAATGTAGCATGCAAGCTCACACAAGTAAGAACAATAAAAAAATAAGTTGCACCTACTCTATTCTTAGTGCCTATAAAATACTTATTGTGCATATTGTGCACTCATTAATTGCAAAAAGGGAGAAGACATTTTGGATACAAATAAAATACAGAAGTAAATGAAATGCGAAAGTGTTATTTACAAATACAATATACTATTAAACAAACATAGATACATAAGTAAAAACGATATTATTAATAAAATATTAGTATTTACATCTACATTTCTATACTTTGTTATTTTTTGGAATACAAAAACACACCCACCAAATATTATTAGTAGATGCACAAAGAAGAATATTTTAGACACAAAATAACCATTTCCGTACATTCTCACAGAATCCATTTTTCTATAAAGGCAAGTGGTGTTTAAGAGCACATGCCTACAAATTATCCATCACGCAATAGTTGAAATCAGTTTTTTTTTTAATTATACTGAATACCGCACAAGTGTCCCAACTACTCCCAACCCTCAGGAACCAGGGTGACTATATATATATAATATATATATATATATATATATATATATATATATATATATATTCTGATTCGACTGAATGTAGTGGGGAGGGGAAATAGATAGAGAAGAGGAAGGTTTGGGAAGTACCTGGCTATTCAGATCTGGTAACTAAACATGGCAAAAACCATTTGAAGCAACGTTTCGATTCTGAATGGTGGTCTTTCACCAAGGCAATACTAGAGTATCTACCACGCTGTGATGACATTTGAGCGATGAATGATTTGTATTCATGGAAAGATAAAATCCGTTGGTATCCATAGAAAAATGAATGACGTGCAAATTTTAATGAAAACAGTTGTAAGGTGTTCGAGTTTATAAATAATTGGTCAACAAAGTGTGTTTTTAAAATTTGCATTTTGGCAGAACTTTATAGGAGCCAATATCAAACATAAGAAAATACAGTACGAAAATTAAAAATCAAGATCATTTATGACAAAGATGTACAAGAAAGACTTAAGTTCTTAAAGGAATAGATTTTCAAGTAGAGCCATATTAGTCGATATATTAGTATTGAAGAAAACAATGAGAAGAATGTGAAGTATAGAATGAAACAAAGAGGTATATGAGTATATTAAAATAAAAAGAAATCCAAGAAGTGAATCTTATGCATAAAAGCTGTCACAAAAATCACACTTAAAAAAGAATAGGTGTGTTTTTTGTTGTACAAAATAAGTACCCGGTAACTCCCGTTTTGCAGGGACAATCCCCGGTAATGGCGTCGCAAGTCCTGTTGAGTGAGCCCTCAACATTGCAGGCGCACTGGTGGCAGCCAGCGGCCGTCAGGTCGAAGTACCCATCCTCGCAGCGACCGCAGTTGGACCCGGTCACGTGGGGCGCGCACGCGCAGCGCCGTCCAGCGCGTCGCACTGCGGTACACCTGGTGCAGCGAGCAGGGCGCCAGCCCCATCGCAGGCGCAGCGCCGGCAGTCGCCCTTGCGCACAGCTAGCGCATCTCCGTAGTGGCCTGCAAATAATTATACGTAATATATATTTTTTCAATACATACTTATTGTTTGGTGCTACCACTCGGAGATTGGCCACGATGGAATCAGAAACTACAGATACATATTAACGTAAACTTCAATAAGTTTTAGTACCAAAAAATTTGCATACTCCAGCTGCTGAGAGATTATATCTCAAATATAGACCTTTTCACCAAGTATAAACCTGTCCTGAAAATGAAATAAGTCAGTACCTGCCGTGGGTATCAAACTCGACTCTTCCGACTGTTAGTCAAGCATCCTACTCAAGTGTACATTTGACAATATTTTTTTTTTAATTTTAAAGAATTTCTACGCCAATGAAGAGAATAGCTCTTATGTTTGATGTAGGAATAGTAAAAGTTTTGTACACAAACGGATCTTGAATACTAGGATGATATAACATTAACCTTTTGTATGCAATTGTAACAACAGTTGATACGTCAAGAAATCGGAATTGGTAAGCAGCCGCATTAAACCTTTATACGGAAAATTTGGTTGCCGATAATACAGCGCTCATACAAAATAATTTCTGCTTGCCAGAGTATTCTTAAAAGTGTACGATCCCTGACCTCTACATAAATTTGTCAGAAATAAATCGTATTTCATAATTATTGATAATGAGTGCTCTATTTTGACAATAAATTACATGTTTAGGTATTCAAAAATATGTTCCGTGTAGGGGTATTGAAAAATCAGAGCTAGTTAACCCGGTCAAAAGGTTTGAAAATTTTTTCTAAGAATATTGTTTTATTCAAATCAAGTTACCGCTTTCTAGATAATAATGATTACTTCCTTTTCTCGCCACCTCAGGGGGGTTTTAAAGTTTGAATCATAGATCTCTCATCTTCCTTCCTATACAAAATAATAATTATTACCCGGTAGACACTGATCACAGTGGGAGCCGGCAGTATTGAAGATACATTTCAGACACTCTCCAGTTGTTCGGTTACAGTTTCCGACAGCATTGAGGTCAATGTTCACATTGCAGTCACAGGGTTTGCAGATGTTGACCGATCCATATAAGCCAGTGGGGTCGCCATAGTATCCATCAGAGTAAACGTCACATTTCATTCCTGAAATCCAAATCATTAAATTAATGTGAGACTTAAGAAACATGTGACACAGTCAAAGAGACAAAATAAATCAAATAACTTTCTTATTCTTCTTTATCGGTGTTCTTATCACAATCATTTGGGTCAGCGTCTTGGCTTCTTACTAAAAACCGATATTTTCAAAATATTTGGTATTAAATACTAACTACAATAGGATAAATACATGATTCCTAATTGGGTTATTCAAAAAACTAATTGATGTTTTCTCCACAAGATTCCCACTAGCCAGCAGCTAAGGTTTTTTTTTATGTGAACACCACACAAGAGTCCCAACAGTCAGTGGGGCTACGACATCTTCAATCGGGGTATATTGTGATACTGAAAAGATTGGGGAGAGGAAGTAGATGGATAAAAAAAAGGTTAGGAAGTAACTAGCTATTTAGATCTGGTTACCAAACACAGCGAATGCCATTTTAAGAAACTTTTTGATTCTAATGGTGGCTTTCACCAGAACGATCTGAGAGTATCTCTCGCTCTGGAAACACTTTACTGCTGGGGAATGTTATAAGGTTGAAAAAAAATGAGAGAAGGTTTTAGGGACCGAGGAAAGGTTAGGAGTATATATTCATTGTTGAAAATATAAATAAGCCAATATTTTCTTACCTGTATATCCAGTGGGGCATTCCGTGCAAATAATAGTGGCATCGGGCATTTGAATACAAGGACCGTTACTAGGACAAGGGCATTGTGTGCAGTCATAAGGCGTTCCAGCGAGGGCATTCCCATAGTAGCCTCGGGCACAACGCTCACAGTTATCTCCGTTGGTGTTGTGTTCGCAAATGCATCGACCTGAAACAATGTTAAATAAGTCAGTCACAATCGTATGTGTTTTTTAGGTTGGGGTGTTTCCAACTCTGTCAAATCAATGATTAGCACCATTTAGTTGGTTCCGTTAAAACGCCAATTCTCAACCCGTTTCGGCTTTTGATCGAATTGTGATCATCTGTCAAGCACAATGATCATATTTTTATGCTAGACAGCTAATCAATATTTGTTTAAAATTTAAAACGGGCCGAGATTCAGCATTGATGGGGATCATTCAAATGTCGAAAATTTAATATGTCGCTGATCGTCTATTTAATGCTCATCAAATGTGATGGAGTTTGAAACATCCGAGACTAACATAAGTTTTGTGAGCGACTGTCACTACTGCTTACACTACTAGCACATAGGATTCAATTTCTAATAGTGTATTCCTTTGGTAATGCATCTAGGCCTAAGACTTTGTACTATTGACGTCTGTTGAAATCCTTGCAATGTAGCGAGGATGCCAGGTTTAAAATTATGAATTACAAATAGGTTTAGTGTCTTTATTCTGGAGTACTGTTTTACTACGTAAAAGAATATGAGAGTTTGGCGAGAACGCAGCAGCGGTGACAAGTAACAGATAAACACTTCACGGGAGTGAATTGACAAAACCTGTGATATCACCAGTAGCACCATAGAATAAAAATAATACTTTAAATGGTTAACCTACCTGTTTCAGAGTCGCAGATCTTTGCGTGGTTGTTGCAGTCGCAAGGCACACATGGCTTGAAGGGGCCTCCGCGGGCAGGGCTGTGGCGGTAACCCGGTGTACAGGACTCACAGAACTGCCCCACGTAGCCCACGGGACAAGTGCACATCTCCAGCCAGTCAGCTGACTTGCCAGATCCTCCACGGGCCGCACTTTCAAGTCTCACACTGTCCAGGAAACCAACCCCCCTGTCGCCATAGGTAGCGCGAATCTTCAGGCTAGTCAAATTAGACAGGATGGACATGAAGGCACGAGCCGACACCTTGGGACTCCATCCGTAAATCGAATTTTCATGCAGCCGGAACACATACTCGTTACTCTAAAATAAATCAAGCATATCGAGATATAGTCTACTTGGGAAAGAAAAAAATTCATACATTGACGCAACAAATGCAACAAAAACATTATTACAGTGGTTAAAGCGTTATAATACATTTCGCATTAGAAGTTCATTGCAATAGGAAAGCAAATTATATGTATACCTGTCTACCCGGGTATTGGTTGTTCTGACCAAATATAGGTATAGCTACGTATGTTCCAGCTCCTTCCAAGATCAAGTCCGATGATGAGGGATAACTTGTTTGATCTCCGATGCTCAAGTTGAACTTCAAATCGTGGTTGTAAGAAGCTCGCTGATCTCCCAGATACATGTTCGGTGCCACAAAGAATATTTGCTCACTGCTAGGAGATCGGACTCCTACATATGAAAAAGGTTGAATTTTAAAATATTTTAATGCACTGATACTTAACACATCCATCATATTAATCAACGGGAAAGACTGATAACGTGCAATATGTATTAACAAACAACCCACCAATGTGTTTCTTGGAATGATCATATTCAACACCCAGCGTTTTCCTCTTTTCATCCTGAGCAGACCACTTTTCGAAGTTTCTAGCAAAGTTGGATTCCAATACAATTTTAGAATAGCCAACGGCTGTCTGGCACTCGGCCGAGTGGCCATAGCAGAAGCACGGGGTGCACCCAAACTTGTTCTCCAAATCCAAAAAGAAGTATCCAGGCTTGCACCTTTAAAGAAACATGTCATTATAGTAGTCCGTTGGTGTCAATCTATCGAAAGAACATTATGACACACAGAATAGATATGTTTTTAATGAATAAGGTAAAACATTGTGCGTATATAACACTGATATGGTCCGAGTACTTGCAGGAGCCATGACTATTGTCTCCGAAACCATAAAATAACATACGAATTACACTCGGATTTTTATTTTACATACATTTACGGCACAAACATGTCCCATTAACATACAAGTGAGTGATTAAGAAACACAGTAAAACTAGATGGTGAGAAGTTTGTTCACAAAAGTAAAAAGGAAAAAGTTAAAAAAAAATAATACAAAATTCAAGATACTACTGAGGAGCAAAAAAGAAAAATATGATGGTAAACTACCAGTATCATAGTATATATTAATCTTGTGGAATTAATAATAATGAAATAAATTGTAAGTATTCCAAGATTCATATAAATTAGACATAAATTGGTTATATTTAACATAGTTAAGTCTAAATATATAACTGTATAATTTGAAAGTTCAGTAGAATTCGAACAGACTTAGGTTTTTTCGAAGTATTGTGAGATGTGGCATTTTTGCTGGGTGTTTTTTCAAGGGGATAATATTAAACGTACTACTTACATCAAAACACTACATTTTTTTAATTGTGGCGTGCGTGGAGTGCGGTAACCTGTTTAATATATTTACACAAAAATACTTCACAACTTACTCGCGACATCTCTTTCCTTCTACATTTTCCTTGCATCGACATATTCCAGTCTTGGAGTCGCGGGTGGGGTTGTTGTCGATGGAGCCAGCATCGTTGCAACCGCAAGACTTGCAGCCGCTGGACGTAAACTCAAAGAAGTTGGGGGCGCAAGAGTCACACTTGTCCCCAGTCACCCCGGGTTTGCACTGGCACTTGCCCACACTGTTGCACTGAAGCGACCGGGAACCTAGAAAATACATACATTTTTATCAAATTGTTGTTTATTGATTGCAAAAGCAGATTATTTGGCCATCTATCGGAAGGCTGATAGAACCCAAACGCAATCCAAATTCTAAGTTTGGAGATCGCGCTTTCGGAGTTTCGGGGCCGAAGGCTTGGAATAAACTCCCTCCGGAACTAAGATGTATAACGAGCCCAACAGAATTTCGGTCCAAACTGAAAACTTACCTTTTCAGACTCTCATATCCTTAAATTCATTAAAAGAATCTCAACATAATCTGTCTCTCGACGAATCACCTTTAGATATGCAAATTTTACCGAAATTCTGTACTGTATGACAAATTCAGAAAGTCCATTCTTTTAATTTCGCTCCCATGCCCTAAATCGGAAAAAATAAATAAAATCAAAATAAATAAAAATTTTAAAATATTCAAAATTAAAATCATAATTATAATTTTAAGTTAATAATTGTGTCTATCTGATGGGACCTGCCAGGTAAGTATGTTCCTGTATATTTTCTTATTTAAACTAGGAATTAATATGTAATGATAGAAAATAAGATCTGTACAGCGCCCTTGAGGTGATTTTTCACAAAAACGGCGCTATACAAATCGTCCAAATATTATTATATTAAATCAGCTGTTATTCAACACAACATCCCTGTACTGTGTTACCAACACTCAGGAACTCAAATTTGTCACACACCAACAACTGGACGGCTTATGGAACGGAGATGTAGAATATTTATTCCAAGCTGCATTGATAATAATTAAATACTCCTATTTTTCTCTTTTGGTTCAACTATAATTTATATAATTTTATGTAAAATGTTCAACCACCATAATACGAGGATGCACCTTGTTTGTTCAGTTGCAATATATGTAATTTGTTATAAATAAACAATTTTATACCATAAACTTATTATTATAATTATATGTGAATATTTAAACACAGCATTTGACAGAAGGCGAGAAGCTCATATAGTTAGATCGCACTCCAAAAGACTCCAGACACAGGTGAAATCTTGAGTGGCAATTAGCTGATGTTAGGAATACCCATCTTCTGTCTGACCCCAGCATGAGAGGCTCTTCACTGTCTCGTAAATTCTAGTCTTCCGTCAAGAGAATACATATTTCTCACTACTGTTGTGCCCACATGATGCACAGATGGGGCAAACTTCCGAGCGTATATCCAATGCATGCGCATTCCGTGGCAGAATTGATGTAATTCACAGGTCATATTCATTAGATCACACTATCAGAAAAAGAATTAGCTGTTATTTAATTTTAAATTATTTAAATTCTTCCAAGAAACTCCTGAGACTGTACTGTGAATATACATCGTTGCTACATGCACAAATGTACGCTTGACAAAAGTGACTGGTTACCTAATAGCTTATCAAGAAAAAATTAGAGCGTGAGAGGCTGAAGTAGGCTTAAGGTTCCGTCCCACCTGTGTCATTCAACCTATCCATTGAACATAGGAAATAAGGGAACAGAATTAGAAGGATGATTATGTATTTTGTACCTGTGGGGTTGCAGTTGCAAGTGACACACACACTATCGCTACGCTGGAAATAGTTGAGTTTGCAGCGCTCGCAGTTAGGTCCGTCCCTATTGTCCACGCAGTCCAGGCAGTGACCTCCGTGGCCAGTCCTGTCGTACAAATCCTGTTTGAACGAACAGCGGTTGGAATATCCATTGCAATTGCAAGCTGGAATGAAGAAAATTACATTTTATTGCTTGTGTAAACTGATGCATTTGAAACAGATTAATATTTTACAGACATTATTTATAGAACATTTGTGTCATTGCCAAAGAATGTGAACAAGTGTTTTAAAATTTAAGACACAGAAGCACATTTCATATACTAGTTTTATTACTCGGCTACGTCTGAGATTTGGTTTCATATCTTGTCTCTCAGTAGATATAATCAATACACGTTCTTCCAAGTGATTTTTTCCTTATTGGACAATTCAAAAATATGGAAAAAACAATTTGGTGTCTTTTTTATATTTTATTGAATATTTCATAGTTAGTCTTGATGGAAACGGCATGGAAAGCTTAAAATAATTGTGCTGACCTAGAAATTCTAGAGAAAAAAGGCTGTCCCACGTTCCTGACACCAGAGCCCACCGTTTGATATTTTTTTCTACTTCAAACTAACTGACTAATTATCTGCTTTATATTATAATACACAAAACAGGGTTAAAAGTTTTATAATAATAGGTATGCCAAGTTTTCATTTAATTAATTTATACCATTCATATTGAACATACAAGGTATTTTTCATACAAATAGATTAAAAAAATATGTTGATAAAAAAAATCATGTGCATAATTAAACATTTTTACGTAAAAAGTACCTTAAAATGTTAAAATATTGAATAAAGTTATTTGTCTTCTTTACTTGTACAATCATATAGATGTAGAATCACCTCCCGACGTTAGTGCACTTTAACCTCGGACACCCTGTATAACACTATAGTTAACTTTATGATTGGGCACATTATTGATCAACATCAGTATTTCATTTGGTACTTTGACACAAAAAAGTTTGGTATTATTGACCAAAATAATGTATCAATCCATGCTCATACATCATATTTCTAAATATTTTACAGTATGCGTAATAACAACAGTTATATACCTCAATGAATAAGTACAGTGCAATTTAAATGTTCAGAATAGTTTATTTTTATTTTTTATAGTGAATACCGCACAAGTCCCAACTGCTCCCAACTGTTTAGAGCCAGTGAGACTATGGCAACCTCAAATGGGGTATGTTGTGAGGTTAAAGGTAGTAGGGCGGGGAAGGAGATGGGAAAGAGGAAGGTTTGGAAGTACCTGGCTATTCAGATCTGGTCACCAAACACGGGTAAAGCCATTTTAAACAACGTTTCAATTCTTTCAAGCCTTTCACCAGGGCGTGCCGCAAACATACTTATTATTTTACATGAATTGAATATGTTATGACACATATTAATTAAATAAAATTTATTTGCGTATGCCGGGTTTGAACCCGCGACCTCTGGATTCGTAGTTGAGCGTCTTACCGTTGAGGCCGTCAAGATTGGTGTTGGCAACAGTTAGCAAGCAATTTTATATTATATCCTCAATATAAACATATCTTAATAATAAAGTTTTCTTGATCACGCCAATATTTGTTTTCATTGCCTAGAAAGGCATTCTTGAGGCTATAATTTGCCAATTCACGAATGACATTTCAAAATGTAAACAAATGGCAGCCATCATGGATTCCCTTTGCGCGCTTGTCATTGGTAACATGAATTCGAATTTATTGCCATGGTAGAGAATTTAAATGGCAACTTATTTGTTAAAGAATCGTACATAATTAATTACCTACTTATAATATTAATAAATAATAAATATTTGAGCAATGTATCATGACAATTTTTGATGCATACCATGTTAGGCCAGGCGCGCACGGGTGACTTTTGTCACGGCAACAGTTTCGTCACTGTCACTGTCTTCCAATCTAGTACGCACACGGTGAGTGACTGTCAACCGTCACCCTTTCATTCCAGCAATGGATTTCGAACAGGCGGATGAGTCACCGAATGACATTTTGTCACCCGTGGGCGAGCGCCCATACAAAAGTACTCTCTACAGATACGGTGACAGTTTCGTCACTCAAAAGTCGCCGGTCAGTGGAACTAAAAAGTCAGCCTAATGTCACGTCGCGTCGCTGGGTGCGCGGACCTCCATACACCCCAATAGATTTGGAGATGGTGACGAAACTGTTGCCTTACTTTCCTACTTATAACAATTTATCTCCAATTAATGTTTGCTAAACCAGGACATACGAGTCACTTTTTTTCGTGAGTTTAATCCCGAAGAGGGGCAGACGCAGAAAATTAATGTAATCATATTTATTGCGTATCAATAGGATACGATAACATAATCAAATAAAATAATAAATACACCAGACCTATAAAAAAATGACGGCATCGGAAACTAATTATGGTGAAAAATTACATAATAAGTTTTGATTTATGGCACTGAACCGATAATCCATAAGTGTGATCTACACCGATTTGAAATAAAACGGTTGTCGCCATATTACACACGATCTTATGACTCCTAGGTCTCAGACAGACCAATGCAACTGTTGCTGTTCAAAAAAGAATATCGATATTAGAAAATATTCGATCAATTTTGCCAAAAGCAGGGAGAAATTTGCTTACTTCGGGCACACAGACACGCCCACAACCCTATCGCTTTCTATCTTCAGTGATTTATGATTATTGATTGCATTGGTAAAGACAACAATGCCAGAGAGCGATAGAAAGATACGCATCTATCTACATTTATTCGGGTCATTGTAAATTAAAACAATACCTAATATCGTCGCCTGAAGGAATAATGTTCCGTATCTTTAAAGAAAGAAATTACAACACGGAGAAAAGTTTTAACAATACTAAAAATGGATCCACTTAAAATTATTTCAGTAAACTGCAGATCTGTGAGAAGGACGGTGAAATTTATTCATGAAATATGTGAAAAACATGATATAGTTTTACTACAAGAAACATGGCTATTACCGAATGACATCAATTACCTTTCAGATATCCACTCAAAATTTTCAAGCTTGGGCACATCTGCCGTAGATACATCTACTGGAATACTTAAAGGTCGTCCACACGGTGGAATCGGCATATTATGGCGCAGTACAATAAGGGTCAAGGCTATCGACTGCAACGACAATAGGTTAGCAGGAATAGAAATAACTCTGGATAAAGGATTGTTGTGCATTCTCACAATTTACATGCCAACTTTTTCTAACGATAACTTACCTGAATTTTCAAGATGCCTGGCAAAACTACACTCACTTATTGAAGACAAGCAATATACAAACTGCATTATAATGGGTGATTTCAATGCTGATCCAAGATCTTTATTTGGGAAGGATTTACTATCGTTTTGTAAGGAAAACAAATATCAATATATTGATGCTGAAAAATTGTCCGAAAAATCATACACCTATGTTAGTGATGCACACAACACAACAAGCTGGTTAGATCACTGCATAGGAACGGCCACAATACAGAAGATGATCAAAAGTATATCGATACAGTACGACGTTGACTGGACAGATCACCGGCCCATGACAGTGTGTCTAGAAACAACAGGTCTGACCGCTACGGAGGAAAGGGCCCAGATAGATTTGAATCCTATAAAATGGAGAGCGCATAACATATCCCAAATCAAGTCCTACTTTGCAACTGCTTCATTTCTTACAAATCGTATTGAATATAGTAGCTGCCTAGATCACTGCAAAATAACGGGATGCCAAGACAGTTTTCACAAAAACGCCATCAATGAACTGTATGAGTGGATCGTGGAGTCGTTAAGTAATGCCGCTAAAAACGCCTTTGAAAGTATGCAAAAAAATAGCAGCACCACAGTAAGACATATTCCTGGCTGGAATGACAACGTTGCGATTCATTACGAAGCATCACGCAATGCACTTAAAAAATGGATTGAAAATGGAAAACCCCGGATAGGCCCCTTGGCAGAAAAGAGGAAACAACTGAGAAGAAAATTCAAATATGAGTTGAAAAAATGTCAAAAAAAGCGGAACAGATTAAAATGGACAAGATTTCAGGGGGGCAATTAAAAATAAAGATTTTGCAGAATTTTGGCAAAAACAAACAAAATTTTGAAATCTAAAGCACAGATATCCACCCATATTGACGGGGGGAATCAGACGCAGAAAAAATCGCCAACATTTTCATCTCTAACTTTGCTAAAATATCGGGACAAAAGGATCTACATTTTTAGAAAAAACCATGCGAAGATGATGGCGAGAACATTATCGTTACTGAAAATATGGTTAAAGCGGCTGTTAAAGAAATTAAAGCTGGAAAAAAATCTCCCGGTCATGATAGCCTGAGCGTTGAGCATATCAAAAATGCCGGTGAAAAAATATACACGCTTTTTAGCTAAATTATTTACTCAGATTCTCCAGCACATGCACATGCCAAGTAATTTTTCGAGAACAATTGTAGTGCCACTGGTTAAATCCAGACATGAAGATATATCAAGTTCATCCAACTATAGACCAATATCTCGCCACAGTAATATCCCGAATATTTGAAAGAGTGCTACAAATTCAGATTCAAGACAAATTATATACATCCGACCATCAATTCGGTTTTAAGTCTAAACTGTCAACAGACATGGCAATACTTTCCATGAAACAAAGTATCGAGTATTATAATAAGGCAAGAAAAACAACGGTTTATGCTTGTTTTCTAGATCTAAGTAAAGCTTTTTGATAGGGTTTCGCATGCACTGCTTTGGAAAAAAACTGAAGAAAAGAAATGTGCCCTCTTCAATAATTAACATTCTGGCAATCTGGCATCATCAGCAAAAGAACCAAGTAATCTGGAATAATAAAAAATGTCAACATCAGTAAACATGCGAAGCGGCGTCAGACAAGGGGAAGCTTATCACCGATTCTTTTAATGTCTACATGAACGATCTAAGCGAAAACTTACCTCAGCAAACGTCGGTTGCCACCTGGGAAATACATGCATCAATAACATAGCCTACGCAGATGACATGGTTATTCTAGCACCATCTATCAAAGCCATGAGGAAGCTGCTAAGGATATGCGAAAAATATGCTGCTGAACACACCATGATTTACAACCCCACTAAATCAGTGTTACTAGTGTTTAAGTCGGGAGCAGGACCTACTAAAATATTACCAGTCAGCCTTAATGGAACAAATATAAATGAGAAATCCGAGGTCAAATATTTAGGACATATTTTTTGACAGCTGAGCTCAAAGATGATGATGATATCGAGCGACAGAGAAGAGCACTGTGCATTAGAGGAAACATGATTGCTCGAAGATTCAACAAATGCAGCCGAGAAGCAAAACGGCAACTATTTAATACATATTGTACAAGCCTGTATACATCGGAGCTGTGGACAAATTTCAACCGTGCAACTTTAAAAGAATGGAGGTACAATACAACAACTCGTACCGGATGCTTTTCGGGCTGTCATGGTACTGCAGCGCTTCAGAAATGTTCGCAGAAGGACGAGTTCCCGGTTTCAGAGCCTTAATAAGAAGACGTATCGCCAACTACCGAATAAGAATAGGCACGAGCGAAAACACTCTTGTGATGGCAGCACTGGACTTCTTGCAGGGCCCCGTTTATAAACAATGGAGTCATTTCCTGATGTCTTGAAACGAAGTTTAATTTTATTTCTTTATTGCTATTATTTATTACCATGTTATCATGTTTTCTATTTTATTTATTATCTTTATATATATATATATATTTTTTTTTTTTTTTTTTTTCCTTATCTTTCTATGTATTATATGGAACTCATGGGATTGCACCACCCTCCCTGAGATCTGGAATAAACTATTAAAAAAAAAAAAATAAAAAAATAAAAATAAAAAAATAAAAAAATAAAAAAAAAAGGCAAAAGGGCTGAAGCACCATTTTGGAAGTTTACACCAGAGCACTTTTTTTGTTTGTTTGTTTTCACAATAAAATTCGTAAGTCTTCAGTACCCGTTTGGATTTTGAAAAAAAGTTAACTCAATGCAATTAATTAATTGAGTTACCCGAAGTGACAAAAATCTTTGAAAGTCCTTAACTTGTGTCTCTTGAGTCAAGCCTTCTCCCAAATAGTTAATATATTTTAGATGGCTGAATGACCACAAAAGTCTTCAGAATCAAACGAAAGTCAAAGCATTCGATGCAGAAAAAAAACTGATCAAAACTGCATATTTAACTCATTTTTGACCAAAGTGTCGCTTAATCCCTTTTGCATTTTCAGCGACGATATGACGATTTATTTGGAACTATTCATTATTAGATTCCGTGTGAATGTTTTATAAATATTTCTGATTGTAAGTATTGCATTCACACAAAATATTAACGTTTTAATTTTGAGAGATGTAGATAATATATTATAATAACAGGCTGCAAGGTGAAGATTGCCATCGTCCACTGCCCGTTGCCTATTGTCCATTGTCAACCACCGATGGGAAAAGGCACGAGGTACTACGAGTATAAGAAGCTGAACTTTAGATAGATCGTAAAATTACACTAACAGCAGGAATCTATTTTATGAAGCAGCAAAAACTATGGAACAGTGAGGTCTGGTCGTTGTAAATTTGACCAGCTTTTCCTAACTGGAATCTGTGGGTCAATGCAACTATTTTCAGCTGGCAACGTATATAATTTCCATCGTGACATAATGTGGAACTTCGAAGTGACGATTTAACAGTAAAACATATGATAAGAGGCGTGAAGACGCCACATTGCTTATTCAAAAATGTTAAATTGTTGAATAAAAATAAAGATTTAAAAAAAGAAACACTGAAATTCGGACGATCCCTGGTACAGCTGACACATATAACTTTGCATCGGTGACGCCGCGCCGCTAGTATGGATTAGTGTAGATACAAACTTAACTACATATTAAAAAATGCTTCGTTAGCTTCTCCTTTGGGCCGACTACGAATGTCATATTTGTAACCCCCAAAACTAAAACCGTATCTAATGAGCCATGTGCATAAAGGGCCCAACAAGTTGAATTCAGTTAGCGCCTTGTACGGTCACAGCGGGAACTGGGCGCCAACGGTTAGTGGTAACGACCAGCGACCAATCTTACAGCCATACATACGCCCATACTTACTACCATACAACCAGCCAGCCACACTGCAGCCATACAATCCATGCTCGGACATACATCATTACGGAGCAGGTTACTGAACTAGCGAACGTAATATCTATCTTCCGAGAGATTTAAATACCTCTAGTATCTTCATAAATTAGCAATATTCTACAACTATCAAAATTAAAACGCATTTGAGGTGGAATGTCACAAAATTCCGCTACACATATTTTAATATATTATTACGAAAATTACTCTAAATTAACAAAGTTTCCTGTTTGCGATGTTCAATATCAAGCAAATTGCGGTTCATATTATTGTAGCCTCTCTATTTGTTACATGCTTGGATTCCTCCAAGGTTACGTGCATCATAAACTAGGAATTAATATATAACGATAGAAAGTAAGATCTGTACAGCGCCCTTGAGGTGATTTTTCACAAAAACGGCGCTATACAAATCGTCCAAATATTATTATTATTATTATTACACCCGAACTACAGTCCTGTCGCTGAGAGCTCGGTTGTAACCCTTTGTGTTACATATTTATGGCGTTTATGAGAAAAAAAAGAGGGAGCTTTTTTACATAGTCTAGATAAATGAAAAAAAACAATGAGCTTAAAGTGTACTTAATAATAGTGTACATATTATTTATGCACATTCTATATCTCTACAGTCGGGGGCATCTGTACTGCAGATATTCTAGATTAAAAAATAAAAATTCAAAAATAATTAGGTCTTTGTTTCTCGTTTGGCCGCCTGCCCAGATAAGATGAACTTCAGTTATTACGATAACAGATATGACAATACCTAGTGATGAATTTAGATTCAGGAATGGAGTGCGTAGGAATCTTCCTAGATTTACAGAAAGCATTTGACTCAATATCACAAAAAAAATACTATAAAAAACTATAAATGATGGGTGTAAGAGGTATTCTACTCGCATGGTTTGACGATTATCTCTTTGAAAGAATCCAGATTGTAAATAACGAATCAAAATTTTGTGAATCGGAAATCAACCTATTCGGTTTACCCTAGGGCAGTACCCTTGGACCGATACTTATTCTAGCATACATTAATTAACCTAGTAACATAGACTACAGAATTGAAAAATTATCTCATTTGCAGATGATAACGTTCTGTTTTTCGAAGTAGAGATACGGGAGGAAACAAAATCAATATCTGTAGCAGGACTATTAAAAGTCTCAACGTGGCTAGAATGCAACCTTTTGATATTAAATGCCAAAAAAATCGACATATTTTTTTTTCTATAAACAGCAGAAGTATACCTAAAATAAAAATGAAAATAAAAACCCATATTAATGACAGGCGTTTCTCTCCAGGAATACAAAGATCACACTCGTGTGCATGCCAAGATCTTGAAAGGGTTGAATTGGCTGAATATATAGGAATCATAATAGATGACTCTTTAATCTGGAGAAAGCACTTAGAAAAAACATCCAAACAAATGGGCAAACTAATTTTCTTTTTAAAAAATATTCGAAAAATCGTTGACAAGAAAACCAATCAAATATTAGGTATGGCATCCTAAGCTGAGGCGGAGCAGCCAAAACAGTTTTAGATCCGTTAGCTAAGGCGCAAAAAGCTGTAGTAAGAGTGAGAAAATGATAAGTACAAAAAACCTTATATATATACCCATCGACACCCCTTTTCACGGATATACAATCATTAGATGTAAGGCAGATGAATATACATGCACTTATAAAGTACTAAGATATACGAACAAATCTAACCTACAGAATATTGTAGATCACAGCTACACGACACGATTAAATATTCAGCCAAGGGTAATCGTACCAAAAATTAATACTTCCTTTGGACAACTACTTCATATCTTCTTAGCTTCTAAGGAATTTAAAGTATTCAATCAACAGTGCACAAAGCAAAAGACAAGCCACCTAAAAAAAAAGGAATTACAATATGACAGACAGAAAGTGTACGAAAAGAATCGGAAATCTTCCTCAGTAAAACCATTGTCTGACTGAAAAAAAAAACTCAACAGTCGCTCTCGTGAACCAATCGCTGTGGTACCTGGAGGAAGTGTTGCCCTTTACACCATCCCTATTCCTATCACCGGTCGGATTCTGCTGTCATCTTGTGTCCGCTGTGATTCATCACGACATCACCGGAATGACTAAATAACGGTTGTTTTTTTGTTGCTGCCATTATTTACATTTTAAAACGTATTCCCATGGGTTTTATAAAAACGTATTTTAATATTCTACGACAGAAAGAAAAGATTACGCGGTACCTAATACCCTAGTAGGCACACAGCCTGTTGTAAGCGCACGAAGAAATAAGTTGTTAATCGTTCCGGTAAATGAAGGTAATCGGTCCCAATACTCACAGGAACCCGTGAACCACGGCGACATTCCACTCCAGTAGCTGCTGCCCGCGCATGGTCCCACACACTGAACTAGGCACAGGTATATCCACAAGATATACATATTCAACAACTTTATCGGTAATATTTATATATTGATAAAAAATATCTAGAATACTAAGTTAATTCATAATATAAGTATCAACATTGCTCTCCCGGTAGCTTTAAAAAATACGTCACACACTGAGAAGAGTACGTAGTAAGCATTTCTGTTAAAAGAAAACGTGTTTTAGCTACCCTAACTTGAAACAAAACTTGTGATTTTTGCACACCGTTTTAGAACATGTCAAATACAGATGTTTTACGGCTTTACAGTGTCATAGTTATTACAGTTTTTCAAAATGTCGACATAATGCGTGAAATTATTCTACATGGACTCAACACATCGAAAATGAGGGAATGTGAAAACGTGATAGCTCGTAATCGACATTGAATTGTTGATTGCTAACGCAAGATGCACAAGAGAAGTTTTACCGTTAGTCAATCAGCAGAAAATATCCGATTACCAGATTGCGTTAAAAATACATCGATTGGTAGAGTTACGGATAAGCCCGAGGCCCTCAAACTTTTCTACTCAGCTTTCAAATTAAACGTGAAAATAAGTACAGTATAGTTTATTTATTTGCTCTTTTCATCGAACAATTCCGCAGATTCGTTTGAAAGAACACTCTATAGAAAATAATGAACTGTAAAAGTGTCTGATGAAAAAAAGTTTTTAAGTTAAAACGGCTTTAAATAGATTTGTCGTCGAAATAAGATTAAAGCAATTACTATCCCTGGTTTAATCATTATCTGCGTGATGATTATGGAAGAAAAACACATGGTTAGAGTGTAGAACTCAATTCACAAAAGAAGCACATATTTACTTTTAAAAACGAATTATTTTTGAGACGAGAAAGGTTCACCGGAGACAGTAATACTTATTTGTATTGGAGAGGAGTAACGCGGAAGAGTTGTAAAAGACTACTGAGTACTGACATGTCCCGTATGGAACGATGGACGGATTGTAGGACCACTCTCGACCAAACCGGTCGTTAGAGCTGGTTCCCTGCCCGGCTGCAAATTACTGCACGTGCACAGAGGTGCGAATGCCCCTACAGGGTGTTCAAAGAGTGTTGATAATCAAAAGAATGCTTTCTCCTATATATACGTCCGTCTTTGATCGATACGTCTATTTACATGTATATAGGTAATATCTTAGAGTATATAGAGTGGTATCTATCCAAGGCAGTGCAGTCAGTTTTTGATGATTTTTACCTGACTCGGCGGACCTGGGTGTGGCTAAGACTAAGGCTAGGGTATTTATACATCCATTCATATCACATATCGACATAATGTTTTTGTTTATTCGTAAAACCACTTTTTCACAGTATTGTTATCAATAAAAATATAGCATCTAACCTAAAAAACCGTTTGTTGTGTCAAGTTTAGTGGCATGAGTATTATATTTGTTGTCTTTTTCTCTCTCATGGTATACGACGTAAAAACCCGGGAAAGTGATTTATCGCATGTTTGTTTCGGTTGGGTAAAAATAATTAGCTCTCTCTCCATACATTGTTTCTCCAAGGGTAATATTGATAAAAAAGTAAGTGAAAATTATATAAAGATTTCTTATAAAATCGTTAACCCACGAGAAGGCGTAAGAATGTGAGGGAATGAAATGTATTTCAAGACGTAGGGTGCCATACTGCCATGCAACGCTCAATAGTGACCAAAATAACATGGTACATGAAATAATACATCTAATACTGTGACAAGGCGACGAACCAACATGCGAATGCCTAGCACTGACAACTGAAATGTTCAAACATAAATGACGAATGTTCACTTATTTTCTCAAGTCGTTATCTCTACCAACCTAGCAGCCAAATGTGAAAATTCGGAAACGAAATTTAAAGGTTTGAATTCAAATAAGATATCTACGTGCCTGCCACTAGAGGCGCTGTGATCGAGGAATTTACATAGCTTACCGTTCACCTTAAGAATGATTGAACTACCATCAAAAATACATTCACGAAAATGCCAGAGGTTTAGTTTAGAATACAACAGAAGGGCCAGTTGCATAGGGCATACGTATTATTGAAATAAAGAGGCAATAATAAGGTTATAAAACACGCAACCAGAGAGTGCCTTTTAATTGTAAAGACTTTATAATACCTACCTTTTAGTTGGTCAAATGCGTTTCAATTAATTTAGAGGAAATTATAAAGGTATCCATTATCCGAAGGTAGGTAGGTAGAGACGTAAGTAGGTAGGTACTATTGAATAGAACAAAATAATTTGTAAATGCTGACGTAAAACGTTTGTAAATAAATTATGAATTCATTGGTAAATCAGAGCGTTACAATGACATAAATGTGAATATCTCGAAATAGAATCAGAGAGGATAGAAGTACAAAGCATAGAGAGGGAGAGAAATGGAGTTCTTTGGCCTCCGCGATCTACTTAGAGCAATATTGTTCTACGCTTTAGACTTGCATCAAACCGGATACTAACCACTGACAACATTTTGAAGACGAGTAGCCTAAGATGGAATCGACATCTTTTTAAAGTGAAAAACTAACGTGAAGTTAAGTTTGTCAAAGGCCTACCGCTAATAGATCCGTTGTAACCTCTCCCCTTTTCTCATAAAGGACGCATATAAAAGAAAGAGAAATTTTGTATAAACAATGTTCCTTCGTGAAGGAAAATCTCAAGACACATGTCATCTTAAGGAAGGTCTCCCAACAGATAGGATGGAGTGAACCTAGGTTTTGAAGAAACCCATGCTATAAGACACACAAAATCAAGTCGTTCCACAGTCGAGGTGTTGAGCACGAGATAAGTCGTAACAATGATTCGTTCTTAAGCGAAGAATGTCAACTGTATACAAATGTGACCAATATCGAAGAGATCAATGATGCAATGGCTTTACCTAGCATCTCTGATTGAAGTTCCGGTCAAACAAACACAGCACCCCACCTTACGACTACAACATACTGCAATGACGAAGAAATAACCTACTCATATCGCAGTGGAGGCATAATCCTAACAATCTGAATCACCCCAACCCAGACACCAAACCTAATAAACATCAGATAATATCGTGGCCGGAAAGGCAAAAGGGCTGAAGCGCCATTATGAGAAGCACTTTAAAGTTTTTTGTTTTACAATAAAATTCATAAGTCTTCAGTACCTGGTTGGATTTTGAGTTAACTCAGGTAACTCAATGCTCTCACTGAGTTACCTGAAACGACAAAAAGCTAAAAAAAAAAGTCACAAACTTGTGTCGCCTTCTCCCAAATGGTAAATATATTTTCGATGGCTGAAGGGCCACCAAAGTCTGCAGAATCAAACGAGATTCAGAGCATTGGAGCCAAAAAAACGACCAAAACTGCATGTTAAACTCAATTTTAACCATAGTGTCGCTTAAGCCTTTTTGCCTTTCCAGCGACGATATGTTAATTTACAAATACTATTCAATTGACTACTCAATAACGAATCGTTAGACAGTATTGAAATTAGTCGAATTACTAAACACGAATTTATCAAATAATAATGCTAAATGCTAGGTGGTCGGCTCAACTTAATGTTTTCATCGGTAAAGTATATTTATCGAGTATTATTTTATATAACACAATTTAATCAGACAAAATTTACGAGTGCACGCCGGAACTCAAACCCGCGACCTCCGGATTCGTAACCTAGGATCTTAACCACTCCGCCACGTAGGTCGTTGATATTGTTATGAGCGTTTTTACTTTTTAGAAAGAGGTGTCCAAGAAATCAACAGTCAGTAAACGAAGTGGAAAAAAACCTTGAAACAGATATAACCACTGAAAAGATAAGCCGATAGAAGTGTGTTGTGGGCGTGTTCGCGTGTCCGAAGTAAGCTAAATCTGTCCTTACTGTTGGTAAATTTGATCAAACATCTTCCAAATATCGAGATTATTTCATAAATAAATAATCAAATTCATCGGCCTGTCTGAGGCCTAGGAGTCGAAAGATCATTTGACAGCCTCAGAGGTCGCGGGTTCAAACCCGGCGAGCGCAAATAAATGTTATTTAATTGATATGTCATATTCGTAAAATATTAAATAATAAAGCGGTTTTATACAAATTTTATCTGTTTTCATTATAATTTATGTGTCCTAAACACATGTAATTCAAATAAAATAATATAAAGTATTTTTGCGGCACGTTCCAGAGTGTTAGATACCCTGGTAAGTATCAAAAACGTTAGTTGGAAATCTAATAAAAGAAGTAAATTTCGGAAACTCACCCTTGCACTCGTGGACGTGCCTCTGAGAAGCCCTGCCCCAGGGGGCGTCGTTGTAGAAGTCCTTGCAGCGGTCGCAGTCGGGCCCCGCGGTGTTGTGCTCGCACTGGCACACCCTGCGGCGGCCGCTCTCGCCGTGCACGAAGTCGCACTTGGACGCGTGCCCGTTACACTTGCAACGCGCCCCCACGGCGATGTCGGCGATGGCGTACCAGTAGGACTGCAGCACTTGCTGGTCGTTGAACACCTCGTCTCCGAAGGTGTTCAGGCGGTCGAGGGTGATTCGGATGTCGGTGGCAGTTACCCAGAGCTAAGGAATAAACTTAATTTTGGTGATCGGTGGTCGATAGCCCTTTGAGTAGGGCACTCGAGTAATAGTCGGACGACTATCAAACTTGACACAGGAGGTCAAGGGGTAAATAATTTCAATGTCTCATGCGTAGATTATTTTTGAGGAAAGGATAGAGTGAACCTTCATGTTGTAGAATTGACCCGTTCTCATATGGCGAATGTCAGCCGTGCACAAATGTTTCCGGTAACACCGGCACTAGTTCCTCAAAGCGTCTTCCATTGCCATGAATCCATCTTCACAAAGGGTAACCGACTTACTCCCTTTTCAACACAAATGATGCTTATTAACCCTTATCTTGACAGTGTAACATATATGTTACACCAACTGTGCTATATTTTTTTCAGTAAATATTTTAACATTTTTAGTAATGACAACACTTTAGAAAATCTCTTCTTTATCGTCCTGTCAATTATGACACCTACGGTAATTTAAAAAAAAATGTTGTTCCTTCTTATCTTATCTTTATCCTTGTATTATATTTTTTTACCTGGCCAAGATAAGGGTTAAAAAGGTATACAATATAAATCCAAAGGTATAGGGATGGAAAAGATAATTACAGTTAAATTGTTGGCGTCACCACAACCATTTTAGATTTAACAGCATGCTGGTAAACCTGAAATGTTGGAAAGGAAGAGAGAGACGCATGACCATTTGCGGAACCTATATCGATAAGTCTACGATAAGTCCTACGGGATAAGTCTAACAACTGTGAGGTCTCAATCCACAGACATGAGGAATGCTAACTAACCATCTTCCATGTCCATGCAGGGATAGGCAAATATGATGGAACACAACGCAACTCTGTTTTGCACGCATTCTTTGCATATTGACATGACATAATGATATTGACATGACCCGACTAAAGTATTTGATAATGGGGGGGCTGTCTTCTTCTAGCATCAACTTGCCCGACAAATATATTCTCTCGACACTCCGTCAATACGGTCATACCTGGGTCTACCAGTCCTTCGGGTCCGTTCATCCGGTCAAGAGGAATACAATAATGAAACTAAACTAAAGTGAAGAAATACAGAGGTAATGGGTATGTGCTTACCTGCAACTCGGAGCTGGTGTCGAAGCTGTAGGCCGACGGCCGGCCCTCGAGCGTGGAGAAGGGCACGGGCCCGCCGCGTAGCGGGGAGATGTCCGAGTACTCGCTGGTGCACAGCGCGCGCGTCTCGGCGCCCAGCGGCGCGCTGTCGCTGTCGGGCAGCCCGTAAGTCTCGCGACAAGACGCGCTGCAATGTAAACGGGGCGTCAGGCGACATTCGTCTCATCACACACCGCCTGTGATGCAGGCAGGAATCCCAACTTGCCACGGAGCGATTTTCGCGATTGACCAATCAACCGTGATTCGACGGAGTTCAAATCAAATTTGAACTAATTAATTTGTGTTATTTCATAATAAATTTGAAAAATATACATTTAGTATATTTGCGGCACGTTCTAGAGTGGAAGATACTCTAATTATCGCTCTGGTGAAAGACCACCATTCAGAATCGAAATTTTGCTTGAAATGGCTTTAGCCGTGTTTGGAGACTAGATCCGAATAACCAGGTACTTCCCCACCTTCCTCTTCCCATCTGCTTCCCTTTTCCACTATCTTCAGCTTCACAATATACCCCAGTCTCACTGGTTCCAGACAGTTAGTAGCAGTTCGGACTAAAAATGGTGCTAATATTGGCTATCTATAAAATTTACAATAAATTAGAATTTTAAGGAGAATGCTATAAATGAATAATCATATAAAAATTATGGGTATTTTAAGCAAACGCGGTGTTTGCACACAACAAAGATATTCAAAGGGATATTTCAGTATTTAAATCCGAAACACCATATTTTCGTACTTGTTGATCTTTTTACTATGTGATAAAATTGGTCAATCGCGAAAATCAACAACCACAATGGCGGCATTCTCATTAGGAATCTGTTATTTGTATTTTATCGAAATCGACCTCCGCCGTACGGTGACACAAGCCCCTGGCGCACATGACGCTCTTCATAACACGAGACATTTTACGAACGGAATTGCAATACGAGAAACGTAAGAACCACTTCTCTACAGTATCTTGGAATATAGTTCCATTACATAGGCACCCTCGAAGAAATCAAAAGAGTTCAGAAAAGATTCAGGGAGTACAGTACTATTCATTTTTATTTCCATCGTAATTTTTTGCCTGGAATGCTTGACTTTCATACCCTGCAAGCCCGTCGAAAAATGTTTTTGGGTAAACATCTTCACAAGTTACCATCTGGAGGTATACATAACCCATGCATACTGAAGGAGATCAACTTGTTTGTCCAAAATAGCTATAATCGTGCGTGGCATCACATGATGTTTTATACGTCAAACAGTACAACATCCTCATATCAAAACACACCCATAAATATAGCGATCCAACTACTCAACGAAGCTGCATCGACCTTAGTGTACATACTCGTATACACAGTTCAACGAATATTTCATGACATGTGTACAAGAGTAAGCATAACACGTGTTACATTATTAGTTTTACTATATTATATAATATGTTGCACTACTCCTTACATTATACGAGTATGTTACTCTTGTGGGGTGTAAAAAATAATTTCAGTCTCTTTTATTATACTATGCACATGTTTTTTTACCTTTCTTTGTTATATGTATAAGATATACAAGCATCTGTTTTATTATATTTTAATCTATTTTATCATCCTAGATTGATTGTTATTTTTATCTACATTATTTTTACTATGCCACTTATAATTCATCCCAAAATAATAATCTTAATAAATAATTGTTTTATGAATAACTGTATTATGGAGATCTTTTAAAATAATCAAATGTACGTCAAAAACTTAAATACAACCAAAATATTTTTTTTAACTTTCAAATCTATAAGATTAATTTATTTTTATTTTTGAAGAATACAAAGATGACCCATTTTAACGAAGATAATTCATATGTCTAGCGCTGCCCAAGCGCGTCTAAATGCGCTTAGGCATGAATTCATTCCGCTGATAGATTGGTTGCGACCTATCCCTCTTTCTCACAAACGACGCGTGTGACAGAAAGTGAGATTACAATGGACCATCAGCGACAGGCCCCTACTAATCTAACTCCTCAAAACTTGGAATGTAATTTAGAGCAAAAGAACAAAGTGTAACCTATTGTATTCGTGTGATAATATAATGGTAATATAATACAGTATGCATTAACGGTCCTCCAAACCAGCGACCATATTCTTATAAGAATATTGATATATCCAAGTACACATTGATAGTGCTTCCTGTATTATTTGCACGGTGTGCACTATGTTATATTTAATTAGTATTACATATGCATAAAGCAATTAAATTTATCGTTAAGAAAAATGCACGAAAGAAAACTCAACGACACTTTTTTCATTGGCAATTATTAGAAAGGTTTATTCGCATTACATCGCTTTATTTTACTCAACTTTATTGATAAAAAAATATATTTCATCAAATGCAAACATATTATGTTTCAAATCGACGAAAAGTTGGCTGAGATTCATAGATATATATTATGGTGAAGTATGTTGATGTTGAGATCCTATTAATTCAAAATAAAATTGGAGGTCACTATTTTACGTGGAACGATATTAATAAAATATTATTTGGCATAGTGATTATAAATACAAGCAGGTGTCCATCCAACTTGCCGTGTTAAGCATCAACATTAATATTATCAAATCAAGTTAAGGAAATTGGGACTGGCTTTTCTAAATTATCACACTATGTTAGCCTCGACGCACTCGTCAGGGTTCTTTCCGCGCGGAATCGCTGCGACTCCGCAATTACGGCGCGGAATACTTTACATATCCATATATTTTACAATATATTTTATTTTTAAATATTCTATACATGGTTTGAAAATGTAAATTTAACGAAAAAAATGTTGTTTTTTTTTTTCAAATATGCAGATAAATAATATATAATATTGACGATAGATATTATACATTTCTTTAAAAATGATTGACACTTATTTAACTGCTGACTTTTAAATTATATTTCTCGAGTATATCAATATATCAAATTCTTATTAACTCGACTACAGGTTTGTGACAGAATCACAGATTGATTCCACTATTGAGTCGAATATAATTTTTAAAATCTAGCGTAACATGAATCAAAACTTGTTGAAAAATAACATGCAGTTCTCCAAATGAAATACAAATACGGTTAAAATATCTAAAACATGATATAATTATTTTTATGTTCTAGAACTTAACATGAACTCAATGTGCAGATAAGAATTTAAACTTATTTTTTTACGTCATGAGTCATGACGTAAGATTACAGACTACATTATTGGGTCAACTAGCTGCGATCTCAATATCGCATATTGTAAGAAGCACGTAACACAATAATTTCTTGCCGGGGAAAAAATATCTCGCATTTGAATACTCGACATAATATCACAATAACTCGGAAAACATTATAAGTAGTATAACAACAAAATATACAGCAAACACAAATGTTAACTTCTATCGTATCGTTTATGCAATGTTTAAAATCGCATATTAAGTTCTAAGCAACCTAGTTCTAATAAACCTTTTGTGGGCAAAGATGCAAAGACTTTTAGCATTTCACTCAAATGGGGTCCTCCTACACCAACTAGGAGCGTGTCTAGACTTTATTTTCGATTTTACAGTATAAAGAGATTTCGGGTGGTATTTTTAGACCAGAGAGCTTTTGTAAAAAATTGGTCAAAAGATTTCAGTTAGTGTAACCTACGCATTTGGCTTTGAGTCAGGAAGCTTTGGGTTTGATTCTCATAACAGTGCAAAATGCAGATGAGCAAATTCAATATTATTTTCTGAGAAATGGTTAGTTTCTTCGTAGAGCTGATCTGATGCTTCAACCGAAGAATTCTTGGTTCGAACCTGTTCATAAATATGACTAGTATAAGAATCAACTTAGTACTAGTACTTCAAATTGTACATATGTTTTATGAAATATAAGATGTTATAATTATTAAATTTGTTGGGTACATTATGGTAATATATTTTATATTTTCGTAGAAAGCAATCACTTTGTGGTTTGACATATTTAAAGAAAATTAAATAATAACTTTGTAACTGTAACAGTTTAATTTTGTACCCCGATGATACTTAGGCTAAGCGAAATCGGTCGGTCATAAAAATAAAAATAAAATCTGTGGTCATAAACAAAGTTAATATTTCATTTTCATTAAATATATTTTATGTTCAGGGGAATCCGCAAACTCAACGCTGAATGATGAGGTAAGGGTACATTGTACTGGTATATACATATAGATAATATTATAGAAATGGTGAGACGTACTTAAGTTACAAGTTCTCATCAAAATATTCTGAATTCTAGTTTGCTATTGATGTTCATTCTTTCTAGAATTTTAACGTAAAAACATGCAATTCTCAAAATATATTTTTTATTCAATGCAAATCAGTAAGGAGTTTGTTGTCTAGTATCTAGAGATCATTAAAGGCGATCGAATGAAAGATTCTTCTACAAGAAAACATGTTAAGTTAATAAACAGACCATAAAAAAAACCTGAATTATTTGAACATACATACATTTTTAAGATGATTAACAGCAATAATAAACACACGCAGGTACACTTTTCGTTACCTAAGTAAATATAGCAATTCCATAATTTCAACATATTAAAGACAGTCAAGGAAAGATTGCCCGCGACAAAATCGTATATTTTTGAGACGTTCTGGAGTGGTAGAAACCATTCAGAATCAGATCAGAATAGCCAGGTACTTCCCAACCTTCATCTTTCCCATCTCCTCCCCACTCCATAAGCCTCAAAACAGTCATAACATACATATCGCGATTGGGGACGCCATAGTGCCCTGACATGTAAAGGTCTATATCCTAGTCGGATCGGACGACTAGCGGCAGTATCGGATATCGGATATCGGATCCAATCCAGAATGACCGAGACCAGTGAAGCGGCTCGACATAGATCGTTGTGACATGACGAGGGATTCGAATCGGGATTAAAAGAATCCGATCGAGTGTGGGTTCGACTCCATATGAGTAAACCTACCTGTATTGCGATATTACGATATTCGATCCGATTTAATAGGCTCGTTATAAATGCGAAATTAAAACATAATATACGCCGGCAGAGTGAACGATTGGTTAACGTAAACAATTTACCTGTAGTATTGATAAGGCTCCCAGTTTCCGTCTGTTTTCGTCCTCTTGTAGATGGAGAAACTCTCAGGCCTCGGCGAGTAAAACACCAGCCGGACGTACGTTATGTCGAATGCTTTGCCTGTAAAAAATAATTGCGTTCAAAATTTAATTTTAGTATCCCATTAACTAATGAGGTAATGTGTAATGAGATTGAGCGGACACGAGCAGCAAAAACTACTTCCGAACAGTCTGTGGCGTGATGAAATTTATACAGCATTTCTGTTCGATCTATTCTCATCCACAAAATTATATCCATTTTCCTGACAAAAAATAAGACAAGACGCCATATTGTCCGTTGTATATACCTTTATATTGTTACAATAAAGGCCCGTTTCCATTATGCAAGTAGCATGCGCACAAACTGCAATTAGCGTGCGCAGTGAAAACCTCAACCTGCAAGCAAACGGTACTGCAAGTTGAGGATTCCAACTGCTTTTTTTATTATATTTTTTATTTCAGACGAAGCAGGGTAGTAAAAATAGTACAGAATAAAAAGTTGTACCAGTCTTAAAGCATGTATACAGCAATAAAGGTAACAAATACAATTTTAATATTTCCGTGCATGTGTCCGTTTGGTTTTATATTTCGCAAGCCGCATAAAGTCAGCCTATAGTATAATTTACAAGAAGGTCTAACTATAGCCTATAATAATTCACCCTTGTGAAAGAGCATGTAGTCGGTATGACAAGTTATCAAAAAAGTCAAAAGTGCAAAAATAAGAAGCCGAGAGTAGACCAAAAATTAAAAATAGAACTGAAAACTTCAGCCTGTATAATGGAAAACCAGCGACAACCAAATCACAGTGAAACTTAATTGCAAGGAACGAATGCATACAAATGTGGCACTGTCTCGAACTGAGAGGATTTCAATGAACAGTGTTTGTAAATCAAGAGACAACGCGCAACATGTGTTAGGCGAAAAAAACATTTATGAGAATTTCGTTAGCAGATGATGTCGAAGTCGGTACTTTGTGAGCCTTTAAGTCGAGTTGTAAAAATAATTAAGAGTGGATCGGGTAGTTTGAAAGCAACACAAAAATATTGACAGTTTCAATTACAAATTGGCTATTATTTCTGTTACATATATCTGTTATTTAAATACTAGCTGTTACCCGTGAAAAACTCACGGCTTGTGAGCTTAGATGTCAGTTATGTTGTCTTTGGAAGTACAACATTGTACTAAACGTTTATTATTTAAAAATAAAACTATTTTCGAGCTTGCAGTAACTGCCTCGGGCTAACCAAGGAAATAAAATACATTTTAGTTGAAATCATAAAACTCGGCGATGGATTTACACAACTTTTTTTGTCCCTAAAATGATTGCTAAGCCGATTTTTTCTGCTTAAAGATTGACCGGTAGTGCGCGGTGAAGAAGTGGCTCTGCAACTTCCATATGACAAGCATCTCTCCTTTCAGTTGGAAGTAACAGAATAAAAGTAAGATCTCACCTAAATTAAGGGTCAGGTTGACCTGGTTGGTGTACTGAATGCCCTCGTTCATGGTTTCGGACTGCCACCACGTCTGGTTGTCCTGCTCGTGGTGCAGGTCGGTGAGGAAGTAGCTCTGGAACTGGTCCCGCTGGCACGTGTCGCAGGACTTGCGCGTGGACGTGCCTGTCTGGATGCAGTAGCGGATCTCCCCGTTGTCGCCGCACGTGTTGGTGGCGTCCACCAGCACGCCGAAGGCGGCGTTCTCGAACTCCGGCAGGCATCTCTGAAACAAATCAAAAATTAGAAATCATGTCAAAGACCGAAAGAAGTGCTAACTTTCCTGACTCGGTGGCAAGGGTGATGTCCGACAGAACACGTAGTAATCCAGTTTCCATCGAGTGGAACCTTCTGTATGCAGATTGATATTTAGTTAACAATTTATTTGAATTTATATGATAGGTAATCTGTGAAGCAGTGATTTTTTCTAGAATCTTGGATATAAATGGAAGATTTGAAACAGTTCGGTAATTTGATAAATCTTCAGCGTCCAATTGAGGTTTTTTTATTAATGGAGTTACAAGAGCTGATTTTAGTGATTTGGGAATATCTACTATGTCAACGAAAGAATTACCCACTGTATGCAATCTAGGTACAAGAGAATATCTAAATGACTCAGTTCTGATATTATTGTTACATTTAAAAAGAATGTTGGATCGAGTGGTTCTGTTAGGTACATGGAAGATAAGTAAGCCAGGTAAATCAGGGCTGTCTAGAATACCATTAACAGTTTTAAAAATAAAAGTCAAGTCGGAAACAAGCCTCCTGTCTGAGTGATAATAATTTTAGTTCTTTCATTAAATAATTATAATTTATGGTTTCAATAGGTAGACCGAGTTTGTAGTTAATGTATCTTAGAAATTTATGTTGCAATTTTTCAATGGAAACAGAGTGGATTTTAAAGTTATATAATGTTCAAATGGTTTATCTTCTAGGATTTACCCTAATTCTTACAGCTAACCCATTCTTTACCCCATATAATAACATATCGTCGCCGGAAAAAAGACTGAAGCGCCATTTTGGGAAGCTTACACTAGAGCACTTTAAAGTTTTTTGTTTTGTTTTACAATAAAATGCATGTCTTCAGAACCTTGTTCGATTTTGAAAAAAAATAACTCAGGTAATTCAATGCTCCCACTGAGTTACCTAAAGCGACAAAAAGCTTTAAAAAAGTCTCAAACTTGTGTCGCTTGAGTCAAGCCTTCTCCCAAATGTTAAATATATTTTAGATGGCTGAAGGGCCATAAAAGTCTTCAGAATCAAAAGCAGAAAAAAAAATTGATCAAAATTGCATATTTATCAATTTTTTTGCTAAAGTATATTTTGCCTTTCCAGTGAAGATATTATGGCTGTGTGGAAAAATCTATTATTTTAGAATTACAATTGAAATTGATTAAAATCTTCAGCAACATAAATTGTGGTCGTAATGTGACACAAATATGTTCGAGGCTTGGTATATTTATTTTCCAGCTCTTCATTGAATTGTTAATTAATAAACCGGAATGCATTTTCCTTATTTTCTTGGAGCATGCGCAGCATTAGATTAACAACGTCCATGGACTACGCATCCTATACTAGTTATGTATTTGAATATAGCCGAATAAACAGATAAGAGTCATGAGACGAAGTTTCGAATATAAATACTAGCCAATGTAAAGTGAACCAAGGCCCACGTATGAGGTAGTACTGTATCAAAATATATCTAGCTGTTAGAAATAACCTTAGAGTAACAATATAAAGAGAGCGTCCTGATATAGATTCAAATTGTTGACATACTCGCAAAATATAGCTCTCTCTTTATGTTCGGTTCTATAAACATATGAGAAGAAGAGACAATCAATTGTTGTTAAAAATATACGATTTGGGGCGGGTTAAACGCCATTTAACTACTTTTCAATCCACACGAACTTCACACAAGTCACTTCTGTCAGTC